>SNQJ01S0021775.1:67974-85148 GCA_010110895.2 Picea sitchensis | reverse complement strand
AAGTGAAAACAATGCTTGTCAGTCATAAATAAAGTAGCAAGTAACTTGTTGTTGTTGTAAAAACAAATCACCCATTTTGATAAAAAGGGTGTCTTCTTGTTGAACTAAAATGAATGATAATCTACTTATTACTTCGATTTGTTTATCTCTTTCATTATCTTCATATTTTGTATTATGAAGGATTTTATTCTTGTGTGTCAGTGTATTATGTTTTCACATTTTTAACTTTTCGTATAAAATTACAGATCAATTGGTATCAGAGCCTAGATCCAAACCAACTTCTGCTCAACCAAAAAATTCAAAAGAGAGGCCATCCAACAATTTTTTTTTCCAGATCCAGACGTCCTTCTCAGAACTTACAGTACCCCCTCCTTAGGGCTTCTAACACGTTCATATTTCAACATTCTCCACACACCCTCTTCAGGTTGCCAAGTTCCTTCTCAGTGCGCTCAGGAGTTCATTGATTCTCATCACAACATCCAATAACAGATCAACATCCACGGTGAATGAAAATTATGCCACCATGAAGATAGTCATCTATAGAGGATTCCACATATGAGGCCACAACTCCAATTCATGATTTAATGATGTATCTCTAGGAGATACTCCATCTGCAACAACGTAGAGATCCAACACCCATGCAAATCGATACACACTTGCAATTACCAAATTTGACAGGCCAAATGAATGGTGAGAATGTAAACTCTTAACTTAGAATTATTTCAACATACTTTTGTACATGTCCTAAGATGAAAGAATACATGAAGCTTCAGATCATTAGTCTGCAACTCGAGGTAATTGTGCAGACATGGTGGGACACTTAGTTGGAGAATTATTGATGGGTCATGGATAAAGGCGACCCCATCGAGACAAAGACACATCCACCACAATTTACTACATGGGATGGATTCTATCAGGCTCTTAGAGAGCGATTATACCCACTGATATATCACCATAACCTCCTCGCCAAATGGTTGCAGCTCCGACAACTTGTTAATCAATCTGTCCATGGATACATCGACATATTTTGAAAATTGTGCATCCAACTGCACATCGGTGACCTACAAGAGGTTTTAGTTATCAAATTCAATTTGGGTCTAGGAATTCATATCCATCATGAAGTTTATTTGTTTGATAGTTCATCCTTGGACAAGGCCTTTCTTCAGGCCTTGTCCATCAAGCATAAAGTGGCTCCTCGATTCCTCTCACCCCAACCTATATATGACTCTTCTATTGTTGTCCCTTCTTAGGTTACCACTATGGCCACCTCCACACCTCGAAAGATGCCTTAGTGTACCTTCCAAAAGATAAACTCGAATTCTTCTACCAACTGTCGGGTACTTTAGAACCTTTACCCCAACAAAAATATATTTTCATAGGTCACTCAATCTGATTCCCCTGACCATCCTGAATTTGTTTCTCTTCAAAATCCTACGGAAATTTTCCCATCTCTAATTTTTATGACTACAAGTGACCACAACACCTATTATCTGCCCTTGTTTACCCACAATTGTCAAATTAAGCATGAATTCACTACTCTCGTCTTAGACAATGGAAGCCAAAAGAACTTCATCTCCTAGGACTTGGTCCAATGCCTACAACTCCCAAATACTCCACACCATGAACCATATCAGCTCAGATGGGCCTGGCCCGGAAAGATGTTTATCGTGATAAAATCCATAAATAACACCTGCAATATGAGGGACACACCTATGTACTTACCTCCTCTACTCCTCACTCCATAGAGGATTTGACCGGAAAAGTGGCCATTAAGAAGGTAACTCTGAACAAATATGTTACCTTGTGTTTGGCTTGCCCCATTAGACCAGACCATATGACCAACCCAACACCTAAGTACATGGCTCCTTATCTCCCATAACTTGTAAATGATTTCCCCCAACCTACGATACTGGCCCCGTCTTTCTCTATTTAGGACACCATTTCTCTTGTTTTGAAAGCCTCTTTTACCAATGGTGCTTCATACTGTCTTGCTCCCCAAGAGGAGGATGTGATAGCATTCCAAACTAACCAACTTTTGAATTTAGTCTCTACTCCACCTTCATATTTTCTTTGTGCATCTCAAATGTTTCTCATGGAAAATATGATTATGTTATAGTAGTCTTTATCAATACATTATGTAATCCAATCTAAGTGCCATAATATTATAACACTTTGTTCAGAAGTTCCTCTTTGGCCAAACAAATTATTGAGAAAGCTTCACGAAAAATGAGTTCTTGCAAATGCAATATAGTGGGGCAGAATCATCTGCAAAGGAATCCCTTCTTAGTTGGAGAAATCAATCAAATAGGGGGTGTTGGACAACTGCATTGTTCTTCTAGTGAGATCGTATTTAAAGGATGTGTGGAGGTAATTAATGCATGTTTGGATGATCAATACTGAGTGGATAAGTATATGGTTAAGATGACCCTTACTCTCTCTCTTTTAGGGTTTTCACATTAACAACATGAACAACACTCAGCTCAACATTCTACCCACACTTTCTGTCACACACCCTCAATTTACTCTTAATTTGTTTTAATACAAATAAAGATGCAACATCATATTGCAAATCTAGTGTGTAATAACCTAAACTCATTGTTTTAAAGACATTACAAAATTCCTTTGGTAGATATTATTTATTAATGATATTGTGTAATTCATATTTCCTCCAATTACCATAGTTATATATATTTATACACCATTTCCTACATTATAATGGTTCTACTTAACTTCACAACATATTCCTTCATGGAAATATACACAATGTTGATTCAACTTTATGTGTTAGGTTTAGAAGTTCTTTGGTTTCCTTATCTAACATAGGATCCTTATTGTAATTTATGTTGCTTATGTTCTATGGTTGGCGGGTTCCTCCTCTTTTCTTCCTAAGACGATGTATCTAGAGTTATATTACTTATGCACTTCATATAATGGTTTATTCCCCCCTCAATGGACATATTATTACACTTAAAGAGTGGTTAGGTGATGTTTTAATACATTGACATAGTGTTTATACCGGTTTACCCTCGATTTAAACAATGTTAATGTGATATGTTGACAGTATTTAATGAGAGTTTAGGTGGTGGGTTAAGTCATTAACGTAGGCTCTTTTCAACCTCTTTAATGAGCGTGTGATAACCCTTACCGTGGCATCCATTTGTTGTGCCAAGTGTAACCTTCCTTGGAAAGGGGGCTAGACGGGTATTGTCCTGACCATCATCGAACTTCCAGACATTTTTTCCAATGTTTCATTTGATTCCAGTGCGATTTGAGGGTTTCTTTCCATTTTTTATTCATTGCACAGAGTCTTCAAGGTTTCAATCCTTTTTTCTTAAGTAACTCATTTTGGTTTCAAGTATGGGTGACGGATCCTTACGCTTGGTTCTTCCTGGAGGGCTGGTTTTATCCCTCTTACAAACATGGAGAATGCAGGTTAGATGTTTATGGTTTTCCTCGTTTTTAGGAAGGTTTCTATATTACAATGTCGTTATTATGAATTGATACTTTGTGTCTGACACTACTTTTGAATTGGGTTTTTATGTAAAATATCCTTCTGCGTAGTTTATATTTTCTTACTTAAACCCTGCGCTATGTAAATAGCCTTTCTACACAATTCATAATTATGTGCTATATTCTATAGAGGAATTTTAATCAGTTTTAATCGTGGTTCATGGATATTATAATTTAATGATGGGCCCTATTGTGAACGAGGGCACCCATTAGATCTTGAGCATAGGATCGAGTTGTTTCATTTCTTCAACAAAGGATTTCTCCAGGGAGATTCGAACCGCTCTCGATAAAGCAAGGTAATTGTATATATATATATATTATTTCTTGGAGTAATTTCCTACAATTCTCTTCCGTATTAATACTCATACTATATATATATATGGCTATACTATTAAGCTTATTTTCCAAACTAGCGTTCAACCCAGCTACCTCTCTCGTACGTGTTTTTAATCAATGGACTGTATATAGGCTCTCAATCCTTCTTACTCAAGCGTCAAACTAATCACTATTCGTTATGATGTTTCTTAAAGGGTTTAATTATGGCTTCAATACCAGGGCGTTTACCCTCGAAAGGTACTTCAGTTTCCATTCTAGACTTAAAATGATGGTGTTTGATATGGCACCACCGTTCGATATTGGTCTATGTATAACTGAGATTTGATGGTTTCCTACAAACTTTCTATTCACAGTTTCCTTTGTCTATTTAACTTGGAATATTTGTATTATGATCTATTGTTCTGTGTAATAAACGTACTAGTTTGAACTGTCGTAAGGAAATTTATCCATGTATTAAATTTTGTTGTTTTGGTATCAGAATTTATAACTGTGGAAGAGGCTCTATATTTTTTTCTTTAAGGGTTTTATCCTCAATGGGATTAACTGGCATAATCCTTGATACCAATTCTATTTTAATTCTATCATTTCACTATATTACGATTTCTTTACTAGGTTAGATTTACAGAAAATCCTTGGCTCTTTTCATTAGCTGGTATGGTTTATTCCAAGCACTATTTATCATGCTTACTTTGAACTGATTGTTTTCTTTTTTGTTTATGGAAATACAACAGAGCCTAGAAGGTCGAATTCAAAAGACTTGATTTTATACTTTCCACATCTACTATGTCGATTGTAATTACCTGCAGTATATGTTTGATATTGTGTTCAACAAGAAGAATCGATTTCTGGTATCTACGATATTTTTCCTCTTGTATTAACAATACCATTTAGAGTCTTAACCCTATTAGTTACAATCAAAATTACATAGACTTTTATCATACTTAAACTCTGGTAAATACATGACAATTAGATGGTAATAATTTCACCAATCTAATTTAGGAATCCACTTATTCATCAATTCCTGAATATACATAGTCCCATAACATAATATAGAATAAGGAAAATCATTTAAGTTCTGAATAGTTCACAACTCTAATCAACAATAAACTTATACATAATAATATTGGAACATGGAAGAAAAACCTGTAATTGAATATCTCTAAGGGAAACACATGTTAAGTAGGCCATTCCTCCCAACCATAGACCACAGAAGCTACTTATGCCCACTCTGTCACCCCCGAAATGAATCCAGATCCTAGAACTTAACCAAGTGACTTGTTGCATGTTTTAGGGCTACAAGCTTTATGTGAGGAATCTCTTGTGTCATGCAATTTACATATATTTTACTTCTTCTTCAGAATGGCATTCCATCCTCTTTGTTTCCTTTTCCTTTATAATATTTTCCTAGGAATTTGACACACACATGAGCCTCATGCTCATTGACCACCTGACAATTTGATTTTTACACATGTTTCTTCATATTCCTTATAACCTTGAGATTTGTCTCACTTAGTTGATTTAACTCAACTAATCTCACCACTTGTCCCTTTCTACTTTTACTTGGTTGTTTCTATTTTGGATCAACATACTCTCTCTTCCAATAGTCCTACTCAACGTGTACTTTCTCTTTTATTAATAAAAAAATAAGTACTTGAGTTTTATCATAAATATCCATAATGTGTTGATAAACAATAATAATAAAAAAATAAGAAGTTTTAGTTTTGAATCTTTGGGGTATCACATCCATTTATCCTTAGAACTTAACACATTCCTCGGTGTTATTTTTATCCTTAGAACTTAACACATTCCTCGGTGTTCTTTACTCTTGGTCTGGATCATTCCTGAAAAGAAATGCATATGATTTCCTCGTATGATACTTCATTTCCCGTGTATCCTCTTCGGGACTAAGGTGCCTCCACTGCACCTTTACCTACTCGATAGATCGATTCTGGAGTGTAAGCTCACTCCTATCGAGAATATGATCCGTCTCTACTGGAAACTCCCCTTGGGTTCCACTTGTATCATATTCCAATCCTCAACATGAGAAGAATAATGTATATATATTTTTAATAATGAAACACAAAATACATCATGTACTTTTACATTGGATAGAAGTGCCAGCTGATATGATACAAGACCTATTCGAGTGAGCACTTCGAAGGGACCACAGTATCAAGGATATAATTTAGTATAGCTTCCCATTCTAAAAGAACTCTTTTTAGGCTTTACCCTTATATACACATGGTTTCCAATATTGAACTCTCTTGAAGTTCTTTTGGAGTCTATATAGCTCTTTTACCTGCCCTGAGCTATTTCAAATTCTATTGTACATATTTCACTGTTAGTTCCATTTCCTTTAACATTCTAGGTCCTATCATTAATATGTTGACAAGATTACTCCACGAAAAAAGGGTGTTACATTTTATTCCAAAAAGAATTTCAAAAGGACTAAGTTTAGTGGAAGCTTGGTAATGATTATTGTATGTGAATTATACCAAATGTAGATATTCTTCCCATTTGTTAGGTATATTCATAACATACATTCTAATCATATATTGTACTATTTGATTAGTTCTTGTAGTATATCCATATGTATGAGGATGGTAAGCAATACTAAAATTTAATTGTGTATCTAAGCCTTTAAAAAACGACTTTCCAAATGTTTCTTGTGAATTTTGTTTCTCTGTCTAAGATTATAGTTTTAGTAATTCCATGTAGTTGGAAGATTTCCTTCATAAATATATATGTTATGTTAATAGCTTTATAAGTGGATTTGACTGGTATGAAGTGGGTTTCCTTTTTCAATTTGTCCACAACAACCATTATTGAATCATTTTGCTTACTGATTTTAGGAAGACCTGTTATAAAGTACATACTTATAATTTCCCATTTCCATTCAGGAATGAGTAGGGGCTATAATAGTCCACCTAGATGTCGATGTTCAACTTTAACTTGTTGACATTCTATGGATTTAGCTAAATATTCAATAGTTTCTCCTTTCATGTTAGGCCAAAAAAACTCTTTTCTTAGAATAGTAATTATTTTTTGATAGCTAGGATGTCCAACGTATGTTATTTTATGTAATTCATTCAGTATTGTAATTTAATTTATTCCTCTTTAGGGATATACAACCCATTTTTAGAAACTCTGAAGTCTGATTTTTCAATTTTAGCTTGATTTTCTACCAATTTTGACTTAATATTTTATATTCTATATCCTTTTCAACCGTAGTATTTATTTTTTCCTCTAAATCAGTTTCATAATTACTTATTGTAACTGTATAAATCAGATTTGTATGCCTTCTCAAGGCATTGACTACCTTATTTTATTTTCCATTGATATGTCTTATTTCAAAATTGTACTCACTCAAGAAGGATAACCATCTTTTGTGATGAGCATTGAGATTTTTTTATCAAATAGGTACTTTAAGGAAATGTTGTCGGACACAAATAGGAATTTTCGTCCTATTAAATAATGTCGCCACATATTTAGTGTGTGTATTATCATCGCTAATTATAAATCGTGTTACATGATGTCTTTCGTGTTCCTTAAGCTTCCTATATTCGTAAACAATTACATGATTATCCTGTGTTAGTACTCCTCCAAGACCTTCAATGCATGCATCTGTGCATACACCAAAGTCTTTATATGGATCTATTATTTTTAGTATAGGAGTTGTTAGGAGATATTTTAGTTTTTCAAAACTTTCTTGGCATTTTTCAGACCATATAATTTTTTTTCCTTTATTTTGTAGAGATGTTAAAGGATAACCAATCTTTGAAAACCCTTCAATAAACTTCCGTTAATAGCCTATTATACCCATAAATGATCTTACATATGAAGCATTTTTTGGAATTTTCTACTGCATAATGGATTTTGTTTTATCAGGGTCAACAACTATTGCCTCTTTAGAAACTACATTTCCTAAATATTCAATCTTATCCTTATAAAAATCACATTTACTAAGTTTAGCATATAGATTTTGTTCTATTTGTAGAACTATTCCTAAATGTTCTTCATGCTCTTGTTCATTTTTTGAATAGATTAGTATATCATTAATAAATACGATTACACATGTTTCTAAGTATTTAATTAGGATATTATTCATTAGACACATGAATGAGGTTAGAGCGTTTGTTATTCCGAAGGGTATCACAAAAAATTCATAATGCCCATACCTTGTTCTAAATGTTGTTTGTATACATTTTTGTCCTTAATTTTTACTTGAATATATCATGATCACAAATCGATCATGTGTAGTATTCTAGATATAAAATAGTATGTATAACATAAATATTTTAGTTAGATATGGTAGAACAACAATTATATAAATATAACAATACCAGAATAACACTAGAAAGAACACTTTGATTAATGATAGAAATGTTCACTTTCCTCATCGAGGGGGAAACCTCCAGTAGAGAATAGCTCTATTACAATAATATCCACATTAAGATTTCTCATACCCTCTACTCCTATTGATACTAAATCTATCTATCCAAAAGAACAATCTAGAGAAAGATCCTCCTAGAAGGAGAAGCTTATATTAGGTCTTCTTACATTTGACGTAATCTTCCTTACTGCTAGGCCTTATTAATATTGTCCCTTATTACATGGAATTATATTATTCTACCTACACGAGGGGTTAGGGAGGTTAGGTCCCTAGAATCCCCTCCCCCCTTGAAAAACAACCTTGCCATCAAGGATTCAGATGAGAAAATTGTTCTAGAATGGTGGCCAGCTCCCAGGTGGCATCTTCTAGAGTTGTATATTTCGATTGAACTAACACTTCCATGATGGTGTGTTGATGGAGACGATGCTCTCGCTGGGACAAGACTGCTTTTTGATGAAACCATATGGAACCTTCTTCAGCCAACTCAGGGAGAGTAGTTTGAGTTTGACACTTAGTTCCAATCACCTTTTTTTAAGAAGGAAACATGAAAAAAAGGATGGAGCTTCAAATGATTAGATAAATCTAACAAATAGGCCACCGATACCACATGCTTGAGCACTGTATAAGTACCATAAAATTTGGGTGCATGTTTCTAAAAGTGTTCAACTTTGAGTGAAGTCTTCTTATAAGTTTGTAGTCGAAGAAACAATTGGTCCCCTTAAAAAAAATTACATTTGAAACCACCTTGATCTGCTTATTGCTTCATGTGATTATAAGACATGACCAAATTGTCTTTGAGGGCATGAAGAATAAACTCTCCGAATGTAATATTTTTTTCAACCTCTTGAACCTTTGATACCTGTGGCTTATATGAGAGAAAAGATGGGGGATTTTGGCTATAGACTCTTCAAAAGGAGTCATGCGAGTATTTATATGGTAAGATGTGTTGTACCACCATTCAGCTAGGGGTAACCATTGAGCCCATTGATTTTTCCTCTCAGATGAAAAACACCTCAAATATGTTTCCAAACACTTGTTGACAACTTCAATCTTGCCATCCATTTGTGGGTGATAGGAAGTGTTGAGATGCAATTGGGTGCCCTTTAGCTTGAACAATTATTTCCAAAAATTGCTAGTGAAAGTGGGGTCTCTATCAGAGACAATAGAATTAAGCATGCCATGAACCTTGAAGATATTATCCATAAATATTTGAGCTACTGTGGTGGTTGTGAATGGGTGTTGAAGAGAAAAAAAATGAGCATATTTGGAGAGAAGATCTATGACCACCATGATGACTAATTTACTGCTCGATTTAGGTAATCCTACAATGAAATCCATAGAAATGTCTCGCCAAATAGCATGGGGAATCGAAAGTGGTTGGAGTCTTCCTGGAACATTGACAGTTTATCCCTTGTTGCGTTGATAGACCTCACATTCAATCACAAGGGTGCAGGCGTCCTGTTTCATACCATCCTAGAAAAAAAATGTTTGACCCATTCATAGGTTTTTGTAAACCATGAATGCTCGTCTATGGGTGAGGCATGAAGTTCATAAAGCACTGTGGATTTAAGTTGTAATTTCTTGCATAAATACAAATGACGTTTGTAGTGAAGATCTTCATTGTGCCAAAAGTACCCTGGAGTAACTAAAGAATTGTGTTGCAATTGGTGGAGCAGGATAAAAAGTTTGCAGTCTTGCATCCATTCCCGACGAACAACTTCGAGCCAATATGGTACAATGAAGGAGAGGGAGAAAAGGGAACTGTCTTCTTCATATTTCCAGGAAAGAGCATGGGCCCCTACATTTTCCTTTCCCTTCTTGTAAATGATCTCATAATCATATCCAAATAGCTTGGTCACCCATTTTTGTTGCGTTGGGGATGAAATTTGTTGTTTCAAGAAATACTTGAGACTCTAATGATTAATTTTGATTTTTAATCGCTTACCCAATAAATAAGGATGCCAAAGATGTATAGCATGCAAAATAGCTATTTTTTCCTTTTCATAAATGGATTGGCCCAAATATCACTCTGAAAGTTGTTTGTTAGTGAAGGCCAAAGGCCTACCATCTTGAATGAGAATGGCTCCAATTCTTTTCCTTGAAGCATCACATTCCAATATGAATGTCTTTGTGAATTTTGGAAGGGGCAGGATAGGGTTCAAGCACATAACAACTTTCAAGGCTTGGAAGGCATGATTCGTAGCTGAAGTCCAAGTGAAAGAATTATTTTTAAGGAGAGAAGTGAGAGGAGCTGCAATTTTTCCATAATTCCGAACAAACTTTCTATAATATTCCGTTAAACCCAGAAAACCACACAATATGTTAAGAGTTTTAGGGTGAGACCAATCTTGCATAGATTTAATTTTCTTAGGATCCACTCAGACACCATCATTTCTGACAATATGACCCAGGTATTCCACTTCGGAGGCACCAAAGGCACATTTAGATTGTTTGAGGAAAATTTGGTGCTTAGAGAGTAGATGGATAACTTGATTCACATGGGAGAGATGGGATGGACAATTTTTACTATAGATGAGAATAACATCAAAGAAAACTAAGACAAAATGATGGAGAAAAGAACAGAAGAGATGATTCATAAGACTTTGGAAAGTGGAAGGAGCATTACACAATCCAGAGGGAATTACAAAGAAATCATAATGACCCTCATGAGTGTGAAATGCAGTCTTGGGAATGTCTTATTCTTTCATGCGGATATGGTGGTAGCCAGAACATAAATCCAATTTGCTGAAGTACTAAGCACTACTCAATTCATCCAAGAGTTCATCAATGACAGGAATGGGGAATTTGTCTTTGATTGTGAGTTTGTTGAGGGAGTGGAAATCAAGACACATACGCCAATTACCCTCTTTATTGAGTACCATGACCACGAAGGAAGAATAGAGGCTAGTACTGGGATGGGTAACACCTTCTTCTAGCAATTTATGAACAATTTTCTCAATTTCATTCTTCTGGGAAAAGTGATGATAAGGGGTGGAATGATCATGGAATCCATAAGAAGGGGGAAGTTCTTTGGGAGTGGTAAAAACAATTTGGTGGCAGGAGAGGATAGATTGGAGGTCGAGATGCATAGAAGGTGTCTCAACAACATTAATGGAGTGGAGTTGGGATATAATTCCCAAATGACCTTTTTTCAGGAGATTTTCCATGCGATGGGAACTGATGATCTCATGGGAGCCTGTTGTGATGCCTTGGAAATTATATTGTTGTCCCTCCTATTGGAATTACATGGTTAAGTCCTTAAAATCCATGAGAATGGGGCCTAGAGTGCATAACCATTCGACACCAAGAAAAATGTCAGAACCACCCATGTCTATAGAAAACATATGTGATGTCAAGTGATACTGACCAATTTGGAGTCACACATTTTCACATCGTCCCCCACATTTCATGGAACCTCCATTGGAAATCATGATTTAAAAATTATTGACGACACAGATGTCATAATTGACTTCTTGGGAATTGCAGTGATTAATAAAATTATGGGTTTGACTACTGTTCACAAGGATGATGACTTTCCTATTTTTGATATAACCAATTGATTTGAGAATCTGGGGAGTAAAGAAGCTAGTGAGGGAATTAAGTGAAATCATCAGGTCAATGTCTGGTGGATCAAAGGTTGGGATGAGGTCATATGGCGATGGTAGTTCTCCACGGGCTGGAAATAAACATCTTCTTTAGAAATATCCTCAGTCAAAGCCATAAAAATATTTTGTTCCTTAGACTTGTGCTCGGTAAAATATTTGTCATCACAACTATAACAAAGACCCTTGAGTTGACGTTCAACCATTTCAGCCCTGGTTAATTTCTGTATCTTGAGGGGAGCTGCATAAGGGGAATAATTGGTAGGTTTATGGCGAGGAGGAAAGGAGGGTTTGTGGGTCTGGGAGGATACAATATGTTGTTCTTCCTTGGCTCGTTAAGTAGCTTCCAACCAATTCTGGGGGTGTTCCATGAGAACATGGGCATGAATTTCATCTTTGAGGCCATTGATAAAGCATTCCCTAAAGAAAGCATCTGGCATGCTCTCCGTTCTAAAATCCAAATGTGAAAATGCGGAAATAAAGTTTTCCACTCTCCCAGACTACTTTAACTTGTTCAAACAACATAAATGTTGGGTGTTAGAGTCAAAGAGGTCATAAAGTTCGGCCACAAACTTTGTCCAAGCAACATACTCTTGGCGTGATTTTTTTCGCCATTTCCACCATTTCCATCGTTTTCAATCCAGATGTAGGACACCATAATGAAGCTTGGCTAAATCATTAGTAATTCAGTACAAAGAGAAATAATGTTCCATTTGGGTTACCCATCTTGTGGGATCCTATCCATCAAATTTGTTCACCTCAATTTTGGGAAGACGAAGGTCTCAAGAAACGTCGGTAGTATGAGGACCTTGGTAATGCTAAGAATTATGGTCATCATGATAATATGGTTGTTCATAAGAGGAAGGGTTCTGGGAACATCCCATGAAGTATTCTTTGAGGGATTTGAGGTCTTTGATGTAGGAACATTGTTCCCAGAGGATATGAATAGATGAATTTATTGAGATAAGGTTGTTATTGATATTCTTGATGTCTTCCTTGTTTTAGTGGGTGTCAACAATCAAGATATTGACTTCATGGGCTCGGATGGTATCCATTTGGAAAAAAATTGAAGGAAAATGGTATAGGGGAAACAAAAGGGGGCTGGAGGGGTGGACGAGACCATTGAGAAGAAGGGTGGAAAATGATAGGTACCATTTCGATCAAGAAAAAAACAGGAATTCAATGGGATAAATGCCAAATAAGCATGCCAGAGAAGGGTCAGGCCCACCAAAAACAAATTGTTTTAAAAATGATAGGTATCACTGGAATCAGGGCAAAGAGAGGAACCCAGTGGGATAGGACCCAACGAAGTGTGTCAGCGAGACCACTATACTGTTTTTTTTAACTCTTGCAGAGTTATATTCCGATCTGAAGAATACTGCATTGTTGAAATGACCAATTTTTTAACATGAAGAAATGTATAGTAATTTCACAACTTGAATGCAAGAGGCACAGTTTCGAGGCAATAGATATTGTTTTTTATGGTTTTTTTTCCGTCCCATGTGTTAGGGTATGCAGGGTGTCTAAAGAAAAGATTTTTCCCTGTTTTATAGCTCTCTGATATATGTGTGGGGTCCAACAGTGGTACTCGGCCCAATATCTTAGGGTGCCAACTAACAAGGCTAGATCGTGCCCTTAGCCGTACTATCTGACTACCCAGGAACTAGAGATTATTTTCCCAAGTGTTGTTCCCAATGGAACTATAGCATTTAGGCGACTGATCAATTTATCTATGGAGGGCTTCAAGAAATCTAGATTGATTTGTATACATGTGTTGTCTGATGCACTACCACTCGAAGGGGTACGAATAAGGGTTACAAGGGTGGACAAGTGATGTGCCCTTAAGAAACACTTGTATTTCCTAAATGTATGACTTCCCAACCATAGGTTTATGCAAATAATGATATATCTTTGTTGCTTTGATACGTCGGAATACGTCTCTACCCTGAAAATAATTAACCCATAATTTTTTGCAAAGGAAATTGCTCTAATACCACTTGTAGTATTCCAAATATAAAATAGTATGCAGAAAAGAAATATTTTACCTAGAGATGGCAAATCAACAATGATATAACCAAAACAATACCAGAATAATACAATAATAACATAAAAAAGATTACCTTTATTAATGATAGCAATATTCACTTGCCTCTTCGAGAGAGAAACCTCCAACAAAGAAAAGATCTATTACAATAATATTCAAGACAAGATTTCTCATACCCTCTACTCCTATTTATACTAAATATATCTATCCAAAAGAATAATATAGAGAAAGATCATTTTAGAAGCGGAAATTTCTATTAGGTCTTATTACGTAACATCCTTCTCTTGCGTGCACCTAATGTGACTTATTCTTTGAGGACACTTAGGTGCAAGTGATCCGGTTCATTATATGATTGACTTCTTTGTTTATGGATTCTGATGATGAGACTGTGGATTATGATGTTATGATATGTTATTTATTTCTAGATAGGTGCTATTGACTGGTTTCTCCTGAGTGTGCAAGAATATTGACAGATTGAGGATGGTGATGGCATCGATGGACATCCTTGGAATCCATATCGAGTTGGGGAGTGGACTGTATATGGTTTGGGTATTTTTGTTTATGCATATGTGACATGTATTCCGGTGTATCATGATTATGTTTATGGATAGGTGACATGTTTTCATTGATGGATGCAGGGTAACGATTACTTGCTAATCAGACTCACATTAGAATTAAAGGGGGCATGCACAAAAACCAGAGATATTGAGGGATAGGTGTGGCAGCAACCCTGCCACAACCTACTAGCACTCCCATCAAATTGTAGGTTAGCGATTACCTAGTTCGAGATATCCAGAATGTCGTGAGGAAAGATTGAGACTGTCACTCACGAAGATTCTAAGGGGCATGCAATAAGGCAGGGTCCTTATTCCTTAGAGGCCTTTAGTCTCCCATAAGGTTTTCTGACGGAGAATTGACTCCAAGGGTTGGATGTCTACCAAAATAAATCAAAAAGTGAGTGGCACCCTTGGAGCATGTAGTGCATTTTGAAGGGCACGTTACATAAATGAAACATGAATAAAGGCGAGTGGCACCATTGGAGCACATAGTGTGTCCTGAAGGGCACGTCATGATTTTTAACACTAGTGAGTCAATGAACCTAGGCACCTAGAAAACAATATCTTATTTTGACTTGGTCATCCTTAAAATAAATGTTGTATGAGTAAAGTTTAAAAATTATAAAATTTCCCTTAAACGATATTTTGCTAAGCCTGGTTGAAATTACAACATAGGTCTAAATGGGGTATAAGGATTAAAAAAAAATAGTTAATCAATTAATAAAAGGAGGATGAAGAAAAATCAAATTTAAAATTTAAAGGAGAAAGAATTTATCAAAAATTTAATTGTTGGTTATGTGCAAAAACTTGCTAATTTACAACTTAGACAAAAAGGGGAAAATTAAATGCAAAAGGAATGTGGAACATAGAAGGGAATCTAGTCTAAAGAACTTTCCAAATTAGAACTCAACTAAGCTTTAAGAATGGTGTCAGTCATTAAGGGAATAAAGGGACATCAAAAAACATTTTTAGGAACACTTTTAGGTGGGTGAGGGAAAGTGGCAATTTAATTTAATTAATAAAGTGAATTTCTGGTGCAACTAAGGGATTGGGTGACAAGTGTATGTGGAAGAATATTTCCTAATAAAAATAAATTAACATGCATTTCGGCAAGGGACATTAAGAGAAATCTATAAAAGAAATGGCAAAGGAGAATAATGGATGACGACTGGTATGTGTAAGGTTATACTGTTGGATTTTTCTCTTGACTAATTTTTCTTGTAGGAGTTGGGATACCCATCTCGGATAGAGAGTGGTAGCTCGACCTTGCGAGACAAGCTGGGAGCTAGCTTTCTTTGGTTTGTGTGCGTGGCTCCTTTGTAACTTGGGGGGATCAGGGGGAAGAAGAGCACCGCTAGTGCTGGCTAGGAGGTACCAGTGAGGTCTCAGCGATTTCAAAGAAGGAGTGAGGAGGATTGCCACCAACAAAAGAAAATCAACAAGCCGCCATTCAGGTTACAGTACACATTTTTTTTAAGTTGCAGTTGTAAATTAGTTATAAGTGTACATTGATTTATTGTTGGTGAATTTGTAATGGTTGTCTGATATTGTTGGGCATAGTCCCCCCCTCTTATTTTTGTCTATGGATTTCCTTGTTTTATTAATGTGAATAAACTCTAAGTGTAAGAAAGAAAAATGCCCAACATAAGGGCATGTTGCCTATGTGTTTTTGTTGTGTCTTTACTTGTTTTATTATTGTGAATAAAATCTGTGTGTAAGAAATAAAAACGCACAACATAGGGGTATGTCTCTTCTTCATTTTTTTCTATGTCTTCCTTGTTTATTCTGATGTGATTAAAATCTGCATGTGAGAAAGAAAAATGCCCAGCATAGGGGAATGTCTCCTATGTGGTTTTGTTGTGTCTTCCTTGTTTATTTTGATGTGATTAAACTTTGCGTGTGAGCAAGAAAAACACCCATCATAGGGGCATGTCTCCTCTACATTTTTGTTGTGTCTTACCTGTTTATTTTGATATGATTAAACTCTGCGTGTGAGCAAGGAAAAATGCCCAACATAGGGGCATGTCTCCTCTGCATTCTTGTTGTGTATTCCTTGTTTATTTTGATGTGATTAAACTTTGTGTGTGAGAAAGGAAAAATGACTAGCATTGGGGCATGTATTGATGCAGGAGCATCTCTCCATATCAGCCAGCCAACCAGGTCAGCCGATTCAAATCGTGCGTTCAAGAGAGGTGCAGCCTCATTTCGATTTGAATTTGAATGTAATTAAATGTTTTAGGTTGTTGAGCCATGAGGCCATTCTTTGCACAGGCGTAGAAGTAGGTAGGTCTTCAATGTTTGTAAGGCTGAGATCTAGATCTGGATTGCGGACTCGACAACCCATTCAATGTAATTGAATAGGGTAGGTGAGTTGGAGGGAAGCGCTCTAAAATCCCCTCATGTAAAATATCAATTGGGATCTCATTTTTGTAATAGTTAGAGTATGCACAAGAGAGAGTGAGTGTGCAAGAGAAGGAGCCGAGACCTTGTTACAGTTCGTGCTCATAACACCCTTGTAAAAATAGACATTTTTTTTTTTTTTAACAGAGACGGTTATGTTGCATTAGGCGGCATTCTAACATGCCGGAGTCAGAAAGTTACAGAATTGAAGAAGGTTGGTGACCTCTAACAGTGCTGCCAACCTTCTTATGGATGTCTTGGGAAACCAATTCCATCTACTTCTTGAGCTAATTCGAGAAAATGACAGAGACTGCATACAAGTATAAATTCTC
>SNQJ01S0021775.1:24994-67964 GCA_010110895.2 Picea sitchensis | reverse complement strand
AGGCCTTTCTCGAGATTAACCTGAACGCAAATACGAGCGCAGGTGAATAGTTCCTCTTTTGGTTTCACACTGTCTAGGAATCTCCCGAGCTTGTTTCCAATGTCCTCTAGAGTGCTTCTCCCCCAGAGATGCAGGGGGAGGTGGGGCAGCCTAACCCAGATAGGGGCTACGGTGATCTCAGCTCCGGGGTTGAAATCCAGAGTCCATGGGTCTAAGAACAGTCCTCTCGACCCCATGAAATAGGGTCCAGATCTGAAGACTAGGTCACGGTCCTCTTTCTCTGAGAAGGTGAAGGCATAATAACCCCTGCCTACTGCACTCCGAAGAATGTGTCCCTGTATCATCGGCCTCCATCTTTCCTCAATCCATGCCTCCACCGTTTTGGGGCTGGGCCATAACCCCGTAAACTTTCCAATGAGGGTCTTTTCTGTCATAAAGAGAGCACAGTTGCAAGGGTCCTCTGGAGAAAGCTCCACGGAGGGGATCTCCTCCATCTTCTTAATAAACTTAGACGGAGGAGAAAGTTTGGATCTAGCTCCTGCCGAGCGGACTAACTCTTTAAAAGCTTCCAAAGGATCTTTCTCAGTCGCGGCAGTCGGATTTGCAGTCATCTTGGAGGACGGCGAACACCTGGGCTGCCACTGATCTGGATGCGTGCGCGCAGGACCGCGCTGGATACGCCGTATCGCGTCCTTGGCGAGGGAGGTAGAGGAGCCTGGAACAACAACTGCTATTGGATCTCAGCATACCTGCAAACAAGTTTTCAGAGCAATGGCGGCTAGGGTTTGGGCCCTAGCCGCTTAGGCGTTTCTTCTCGTTCCATCCACCGAGTTTTTCCGTCAGAAAAGAAATTAAAGAGACATTTTTACTAATACAAACCAGAGCAGATTTTCCTGCATATTGTCTGTGTTGTGTGAATGTCTTTGAGTGTTCAATGTATGCTATAGATGTATGTTAGGTATGAATTTGTAGGGGTTTTTTGTTTTCAGAGTTAAAGGTCTTTGAGACTTCACACCAGGAGGGTGTGACAGAACACTGCAGGTTCTGATAGCCGGTGCATTGAAGCAGTTCTGAACCTACAGATTCAGACAAAGGTGTGCCAAGTGGGCACAAGAACTGAAATCATCCATTTAGGGAAGACCTGTGAGGTTACTGAACACCTTAGAAGGCAATGCTATGGAGAAGAACACAATTGCAGACAGAAACTCTCTATGAGTTTTGTAAATCTCTACCAGGTGGGCATTGAGACAGTGCAAGGAGTGGACAAAGGAAGAACTCTATTGTGAGTTCAGAAGAAGACAAAAGCTCTGAGGAGTTCTGTATAACTCTGCCAGGAGGGCATTGAGTCAGTGTGTAGACATGCATAGGTAGAGAACTCTTTGAGTTCTGTAATTAGAAGAAGAATCCACTGAAGGATCTTCTCAGGGTTGTTGAACACCCTGAAACACTCAGCAAGAGGTTGCTTGAGTAAATGATAGCCAAGAGGGAAAAGGATTGAGTTCCTTAAGGCTCTGAGTTATAAGGAAAGCTCAGAACGGATAACACCTTTGTGTGTGTGAAGACTCTGTTGGAGCGTAGAAATCAGAATCCTTCAAGGATTCAGGAGCAAAGCTCAGGAGGGACAACATTTTTATACATGCGGGCAAGACTTAATGTTAAAGAGTTTGCAGAGGAAAGAAGGCAAAGGTCAAATCCTTTGATAATTGGAAATTCTTCCAAGTCCAGGAAGAAAGCGCCAAAGCTCAGGAGGAGCAACAGCTGTCGTCGGATCAGCCGAGAAGATCTGGACCGTGGATTCGTGTCCAGGTAGCGTAGGAAAGGCATAGTGGAAGATAAGGTCTGAGCCGTCAGATCTTGGTCTAAATACCCGTCAGCCATTGGATCTGGTAGGTGTTGTGAAGTGGTTTGAATCCTCGTAAGCAGAGCAAAAATCCCAAAGGAGTATCGTATTGGGAATTCAACGTTCGGGAGTTCGGGAGCCCAGAGGATGAGAGTCTGAGCCCTCGACATCAGAAATCATGAAAGGGTGAATTAGATCTGAGCCATCCATCTGAGAGAGAACGTGTGTCGTGAAATCGTCCATTTTGGAGATTCGGGCATCGGGACTCACAGAGGTGAGAATATTGACTTCGCACATGGTGAAGTTCCAAATTTGATCTAGGCCATCCATTTAATTGGAACACGTGGCAATAATCCAACACTTCGGGGAATTTCCCAAAGAGGAACGAAGTGTCTGGTACCTCGGTACTTCGGGTACCGAGAGTACTAGAGGCCAATGGAGGAATTGGTGCAACGGGATTCGCGAAATCAAGAAATGCGAAGTCCTAAAAGGCTTCAGAGAAGAGCAGTCTGGGATCACATTGGAAAACTGGGTACCGGGATTTTGGAAGTCTTGTGTACATAAGATTAGGGCTCAGCAAGAGCAGAACCTCGAAATAGAGTCACGGTCATATGAGATATGGTCATGTGGGCCAAGGCGTAGCCCAGGGGGCTAAGAATTGTTGAAGCCATTTCAACATTTCGACAATTCAGTGTTCGGGAGGTCGAGGAGACAAGGAATCCCTAACATCGGGAATCAGAAGGTCCCAAAGCCTGAATTTGCATTTCCCATCGGGGAATGTTCTTGGTCATGTTTCAGAGGCCGTGAGGATTGGAATGACCTATGGATCAACTTGACATAGATTCCAATGGGAATCAAAAGAGACGCTTCGGAATGAGACTATTTGATGGTCTCATAAACTCAGAGGTGAGTTTGAATTAGCCTGAGGAGCTGACAGAGCATGTGAGCTCAGAATTGGGTTTGGATCAGCAGATGCAACTGACAGAAGAGGAAGATCCGAGGAACCTTCTAATGATTGGGGAAATTGAAATATTCCTACCATTTCCCCAAGAGGAGGTAGGAATCTGCATTGTGGATGTTGAGGCAGCAACAATAGAAGCAGGACAACCAGCTGAGACTGTTAGAGAAGAACTAGAGAAGACTTCGGAAGCTTCCCAAAAAGAAAAAGAGAACGATCATTCTGAGGAATGACTCGATACTTTCAACCAGGAAGCTGTAACACTAAAGCTGGCAGCAGAAGAAAAAGAGGAAGCAGATCAAGTGCTTACTCCATGGGAGATGGAGCTAGAGATGCTAGAGGATTGGCTGAACAATCCAGATCCAGCAGGAGAACTGGCAGAAGTTGAGTTGTTAGAGAAGGTGACTGAACAACAGGTCAGTCAAGGGGAGACTGCAGAAATGAAATTTGTAGCAGGGTGGCAAGTTGAGGCCACAAAAGAAGATGAAGAAGATGACATGGGAGATCATGATGATCTTCCCACCTATAGAAAGAAAATTTCGTAGAGAAGATTGCATGAACAGGGCTAGTCATTGGAGCAACTGGATGAAGTGATTCAGAAAATCAGAAGGTTGATGATAGAGTCAGTAGAGACTGCCAGCAAGGAGAAGCTGGGTAGAGAAGCGGCAGCAGGAACAACGTAGTAGCAACAACAAGAAGGAGATGGAGAAGATGAACAGCTCCAAAAATTTGTTTGGGATCCAGGAGGATTTCCACAGCTGAGAGTGGAAGCTCATGAATTTTGCAGCTAAGGAGTATGATGCAGGAGCATCTCTCCATGTCAGCCAGCCAACCACATCAGCTAATTCAAATTGCACGTTCAAGAGAGGCACAACCTCATTTTGATTTGAATTTGAATGTAATTAAATGTTTTAGGCTGTTGAGTTGCGAGGTCGTTCTTTTCACAGGCATAGAAGTAGGTAGGTCTTCAATGTTTGTAAGGCTAAGATCTAGATCCAGATTGTGGACTAGACAACCCATTCAATGTAATTGAATAGGGTAGGTGAGTTGAAGGGAAGCGCTCTAAGAGCCCCTCATGTAAAAGATCAATTGGTATCTCATTTTGGTAATAGTTAGAGTATGCACATGAGAGAGTGAGCGTGCAAGAGAAGGAGGTGAGACCTTGTTACAATTTGTGCTCAAAAAATCCTTATAAAAAAATCATTTTTATTAATACAAACCAGAGCAGTTTTTCCTGCATATTGTTTGTGTTGTGTGAATGTCTTTGAGTGTTCAATGTATGTTAGGTATGCATTTGTAGGGGTTTTTTTATTTCAGGGTTAGAGGTCTTTGAGGCTTCACACTAGGAGGGTGTGACAGAAGACTGCGGGTTCTGATAGCTGGTGCATTGAAGCACTTCTGAACCTACGGATTCAGACAAAGGCATGCCAAGCGGGCACAAGAATTGAAATCATCCATTCAAGGAAGACCTGTGAGGTTACTGAACACCTCAGAAGGAAAGGTTGTGGAGAAGAACACAGTTGCAGACATAAACTCTTTGTGAGTTCTGTAAAGCTCTGCCAGGTGGGCATTGAGCCAGTGCAAGAAGTGCACAGAGGAAGAACTCTATTGTGAGTTCAAAAGAAGACAGAAGCTCTAAGAAGTTCTGTATAACTCTGTCAGGAGGGCATTGAGTCAGTGTGCAGACAGGCACATGGAGAGAACTCTTTGAGTAATGTAATTAGAAGAAGAATCCACTGAAGGATCTTCTGAGGGTTGTTGAACACCCTGAAACGCTCAGCAAGAGGTTGCTTGAGTAAAGGATAGCCAGGAGGCATCCGAATTCTCCATCTACAGGAGAAAGGGAAAATGATTGAGTTCCTTAAGGCTCTAAGTTACAGGGAAAGATCATAATGGATAACACCTTTGTGTGCGTGAAGACTTTGCTGGATCACAGAAATCAGAATCCTTCAAGGATTCGGGAGCAAAGCTCAAGAGGGACAGTGTTTTTATACGCGCAGGCGAGACTCAATGTTATAGAGTTCACAGAGGAAAGAAGGCAAAGGTCGAAGCCTTTGATAATTGGAAATTCTTCCAAGTCCGGGAAGAAAGCACCAAATCTCAGGAGGAGCAACAGTTGTCGTCGGATCAACGAGAAGATCTGGACCGTGGATTCGTGTGCAGGCAGCGTAGGAAAGGCATAGTTGAAGACAAGGTTTGAGCCATCAGATCTTGGTATAAATACCTGTCAGTTGTTGGATCTGGCAGGAGTTGCGAAGTGGTTTAAACCCTCGTAAGCAAAGCAAAAGTCCCGAAGGAGTATCGTATCAGGAATTCAACGTTCGAGAGTTTGGGAGTCTGGAGGACGAGAGTCCGGGCCCTTGACATCAGAAATCGTGAAAGGGAGAATTAGATTTGAGCTGTCCATCTGAGGGAGGACGCGTGTTGCAAAATCATCCATTTCGGAGATTCGGGCACCGGGACTCACAAAGGTGAGAATTTTGACTTCGCACTTGGCGAAGTCCCGAATTTGATCTGGGCCATCCATATAATTAGGACACATGGTAATAATCCAACACTTCGGGGAATTTCCCGAAGAGGAACGAAGTGTGTGGTACTTCGGTACTTCGGGTACCGGGAGTACTAGAGGCTAGCAGAGGAATTGGTGCAATGGGATTTGCAAAATCACGAAACATGAAGTCCCAAAAGGCTTCAGAGAAGAGCAGTCTGGGAGCACATCGACAAACCGGGTACTGAGATTTTAGAAGTCCCTTGTACATAAGATTAGGGCTCAACAGGAGCAGAACCCCGAAATAGAGTCGCGGTCATATGAGATATGGTCATGTGGGCCAAGGCATAGCCTAGGGGGCTAAGCATTGTTGAATTCCTTTCGACATTTCGACAATTCGGTGTTCGGGAGGTCGAGGAGACAAGGAATCCATAACATCGGGAATCGGAAGGTCCTGAAGCCTGAATTTGCATTTCCTATCGAGGAATATTCTTGGTTGTGTTTAAGAGGCCGTGAGGATTGGAAGGACCTGTGGATCATCTTGACAGAGATTCCAATGGGAATCGAAAGAGCTGCTTCGGCTCACAAAATAGATTGAAATATCCTTAAGACTGGGAGGTCGCGCAGAGACTCTGTCAAGGCAGAGGTGGCATCTACGTCAAGTATCCTCTACGTTTTTGTTGTGTCTTCCTTGTTTATTTTGATGTGATTAAACTCTGCATGTGAGCAAGGAAAACACCCAACATAGGGGCATGGTTCCTTTACATTTTTCTGTGTCTTTCCTTGTTTATTTTGATGTGAAAAAAAAACTCTGTGTGAGAGAAAAAAAATGCCCATCATAGGGGCATGTTTCCTATGCATTTTTTTTTTGTATTTCCTTGTTTATTTTGATGTGATTAAACTCTGCGTGTGAACAAGAAAAATGCCCAGCATAGGGGCATGTTTCCTCTATGTTTTTGTTGTCTTTCCTTGTTTATTTTTGATGTGAAAAGACTCTACGTGTGAGAAAAAAATGCCCAGCCTAGGGGCATGTTGCCTCAACGTTTTTGTTGTGTCCTTCGCAGTTTTATTAATGTGAATAAATTCTGTGTGAGAAAGAAAAATGCCTAGTATAGGGGCATGGTTCCTCTACGTTTTTTATGTGTATTTCCTTGTTTATTTGATGTGATGAAACTCTACATGTGAGAAAGAAAAATGCCCAGCATAAGGCATGCTACCTCTGTGTTTTTGCTATGTATTTCCTTTCTTTATTAATGTTATTATGGAAGCTTATAATAATATTCATCATTAATGTAATCTTGTAATAAATGCTCATCTTTAAATGTTTCCTTTTATTAAATGTTTAAATGAATGGTTATTTTAATGGTTGCATAATCGTTTATTAATTTTATTATTAATGCTAATAATAATTTTCATCAATAATGTCTATTTAATTAACTGTTATGATAAACGATTATTATTAATCTTGTATAAGCGTTATTAATGTTCAATTATTATCAAATGTTTATAATAATGTCCATTATTAAATGTCGGTTTTTATTAACTGTTTATGATGAAGGGTCATTATTAATGTTGTTTTAGTAAATGTTTATAGAGGAGTGATTAAGAAAATGACTTGAATCTCTTGCGCAAACGGATGGTCAGTCATAATGATAGGTAAATATATTTTATTTCCTTAGCACCTTGTAATCATTGAAAAGTAAGATCAATTACACGATTATATTTCTTTTGTGCGTTGGAATAAAAAGGCTTGGGTACTGTTGCGCAATAGATGACGTGGATGCATGTTCGCTTAGATTTAGCTTATTTCTTGCACGCATGAGTTTAAGGTATTGAATGATGGTTTTTGACGTTTAATTATTTAGTTTATTTAGTTTGTTCTTAAATGATGGTTTTACACTTAGTTTATTTCTTCCATGTATGAAAATCTAAGGTATTGAAGGAGGTATTGTATAATGTTTAGATTTTCTTATTGCGTGCAATGAATAATCAATGAAATGAATGGTTGTTGGTTATTTACTTCTTGTGCTCATGTATTTTTATGATGGTTAGATCTTAGACCCTTGCACGATAAAATGTAATGAATGTATTTACCTTGCGTTGTTGAATTAACTTGATTTTTATTAGTTTTCTTTTATTTATGGATTCCATACAGTGTATGATGGTCAAAGATTTTTGGACTTATTGCGCAATGGATTTTATGTCATGTATGATGGTGTGGAATTTGTTTATCTTGTGTCTTGGATGATGCTAATGAATAGGTGTTAGGTTGATTGCGCTATGATCTAAGTTGACACATAAATGTTTACGACTTAGTTTACTAATGCGCTTGTCACCATGTTGCGGTATGATTTCCTTATGATTGGATTATTTGTGCATAATGATCAATAAGTGAATGCATTAATCTGGCATATGGATCATGTTCTTAACTTGATAATGATGTTGATTATTGTAATTTGATGAATGATTTAATCGTGCACCCCAAAGTCAAGTATATGTTTTTTTAAGCCTAAAAATTTAATTAAGTAGATTATTGTGCCTCGACTTATGTCATTGTTAGATGGATTTAGTATTTTAGTACTCTTGCACCATGGAATGTTTTGTTAGATGTGTTGGTTTATTAGAATGACTTTTCACCTAGATGATCGTTGATGATGTTATTTAGCTTAGTCGGTTTGGATTTGATTGTGGAGGGTGGGATGTAAACACCTCCTTGTTTCTTAGAACAGTCGCCTGACTTGAGACCTTAAATGATCAAACTCGATGGGAACCTGGGCTTGAGCATTGCTTATGTGTCCTGAAGGTCCTAACCTTGCAGGGTAGTATGGGCGGGTAGTCATTTTATAGTCTTTATCTAATGAGTTCTCTCTTAATTTTCTCCAAGCTTGATATGCTTCTACTATGCCTTTTATGTTTATGTGTCGATATCCTTCATTGATGTATTGATTGCATTGTTATTTATTTCAGTGATGAGTAGCGGGTGACGTTGTTACTTTGTATCATCATTCATTATGATGTCGTCGAGTTGTGTTGCTATGATTATTATTGTTAACATTATTTTCCTAATGCTTTAAAAATAAAATTACCCGTTGTACATCGTTTTTTTGTCATAATGATTAGGGCCGTTACATATGGTATCAGATAGGGTTCAACCTGTGACTTGGGATAGTTATACCTTCCACTATGAAAACACTTGATTTTAATTTATCGCTAATTAAATTAAATTGTAATTGTGTAGGTAATCATGGTCAGAGGATGTCACGGAGGCAGATGGCATGGAGCTAGGGGAGGGGGCACGATGCCTCCAATAGCATGCATGCCAGAAGGGTTTAACCCCCAAGGAGAAGAAAAAGTCTTCGGACAGGAACATGTAGCTATGAGTGATGTGGTTGGATTAATGAGGTCCTTTCAGAGGATGTCAGAGGCTTTGATTAGTTGTTTGGATAGAGATGAGGCCAACATGTCGGTACCCCTTAAGGGTCCATCGCATGCCCCAACCGCTACTAGTAGCATTCACTGAGAACTCGAGAAGGTCAAGTTTCCTGAGTTCTTTGGTGCCACAGACATCGCAACTGCCGAGGCATGGTTGGAGAATATGGCGATGTGATTCACGCTTTGTGACTATACCTCCAACATGAAAGTCTGCATGGAGGTATTTCAGCTGAAGGGGAGCACTCTGCTATGGTGGAAGACCCTCCTTCCACAACTGAACACGGTCGTCGAAGAAATCTCATGGGCACTATTCGAGGAGAGGTTCTGAGAGAGGTATCTGTCAGAGGAATTCATTGAGTGTCAGCTCAATGAATTCAACTCCTTCTAACAAGGAGACTGTACGGTGCCCAAGTACGAGGCCCGTTTCATGGAGATGCTTCGGTATGCTCCGCATCTGAACACCGAGAAGCTTAAGATCAACAACTTCGGATTCTTCTTTAATGTCAACATTTGTGCAAAAGTGAGGCTTTTAATGCCTAAGATGTTGCATGATGTTGTCCAAAAGGCCCTCATAGTTGAGGAGGATCTCATCAGTGGGGGTCAGAGCAGGACTCTGGTGAGATTGATAGGACATGCAACATCTAGTGCGCAACAACATTAGACACTAGCTAGACATCCACCAAGGTATCGAGGCACTCAAAGAGGATCCAGATTCACGACACCACGATAACTGATGTCTTAGAAACAAACTCCCTATAGAGGACCACAATACCATCAACAATGTCGACCACAACAACAACAGTTCAAGCATGTTCAACAGAACAGACTAGGGTTCCATGCTGGTGGGCCATCAACTTCTACTTAGGAGACTAGGAGTATTGGGTCTAAGACCAGATGTTGGACATGTGGAGAGACAAATTATCAGCCTGATTGTCCGGTTGAGAGGGACAGAGCAACCAGGACACCCAGACCCACTACAGTAGGAGATATGGGCAAGGCCCATTGGATTCATGCATCGGTGAATAACTGCCAGGCTGAGCACCAGTCTATTGTTCTCAAGATGCCAGGTACCTTCGTTGACCATACATTTAATATTTTGATAGATTCAGGTGCTATAGAGAGTTTTATTTCTGGTGCAACGCTTATGATAATTAAGGTAAAGGCAGTCGAACATGACAAGTTTAGTTATGTGGAAATGGCTTCTAGAGATAAACAAAAGGTTGGAGGAGAGGTTACAGGCTGTAGCCTTAACTTGGGAGATTTGTTCATGAAGGATAACATATAGGTCATGATCTTAGGATCTTATGACATCATGATCAGTGCGGATTGGTTGGAATCGCATGAGGCGATCCTCAACTATAAGAAAAAATGATTGAGTTTGGTCTATGATGAGGGACAAAGACGTGTGATTGTAGGAAGGAACTAGGGAGTTTCCCTAAGGTTCATCTCTTCCCTACAACCTCGAAAGAGCATGCGCAAGCGATGTAAGATATATGTGATCCTTGCGCTGAATGAAAAGGGCATGGCGGAAGGACTAGAAAACCATATGGTAGTACGAGCGTTTGTGGACGTATACGCAAAGGACTTACCAAGGTTTCCCCCTAAGAGGGAATTGGAATTTACAATCGACCTAAAATCTGGGACTGAACCGATAGCAAGAATTCTTTATTGTATGTCGACCCATGAGTTACAGGAGTTGAAAATGCAACTGAAAGAGTTGTTAGACCTAGGAATTATATGTCCAAGTGTGTCACCATGGAGTGCACATGTTGTTTTCATACATAATAAGGATGGGTCATGGAGACTTTTCATTAACTACCGTCAACTGAACAAGTCAACGATTAAGAACCAATATTTGTTGCCAGGAATAGACGATCTGTTTGATCAGATGAAATGAGAGATGGTGTTTTCAAATATCAACTTGAGATCAGGGTATCACCAATTACGGATCAAGGAGGAATACATTCCTAAGACCATATTCAAGATGAGGTTTGGATATTACGAGTTTACCATTTTACCGTTTGGACTAACAAAATTCCCATGGGTATTCATGAGCTTGATGAATGGGGTGTTCCGCGAATACTTGGAAAGGTTTTTTCAAGTATTCATTGATGATATTTTATTATATTCTCGGATGATGGAAGAACATGATGAACATTTGTACATGGTACTACAGTGTCTATGAGAGAACAAATTGTTTGGGAAACTGGCAAAATGCTCTTTTTATTAATCGAAGATTCATTACATAGGGAATTTACTCTTCGAAAAAGGTATTGTTGTGGATCCAATGAACGTAGAGGCTATTATGGATGGGCCTTCACCGATGAATGTCCCAGAAGTATGTAGCCTCATGGGTTTAGCAGGATATTATCGACGGTTCATCGAGGGTTTTTCGAATATAACAAATCCGATTACGGAATTGTAGAAGAAGAACAAGAAGTTTGTGTGGACCGAGAAATTCATGGAAGAATTTTGAAGGCTCAAGGAGTTATTGACGACAACCCCGATACTAAAATTCTCTAACATGGATGAGGACTTCTTGGTATGCACCGACGCATCCAAGAAAGGATTAGGTGGAGTTTTGATGCAATATGGTTGAGTGATCGCTTACATCTCGAGAAATTTAAGAAAGCATGAGGAGAACTATGCGAGGCACGAATTGGAGTTATTAGCAATTTTGTATGCCTTAGAAGTGTGGAGACACTACCTGATTGGACAAAAATTTGAACTAAAAATAGATTAGTGTGGTTTACAACAAATTTTTACGCAAAACGACTTGAACATGCAACAGATGAGTTGGTCGGAACTTCTTAGAAAGTATGATTTCAATATTGCCTACATAAAAGAAACAATGAACATAGTGGTGGATGTGTTGAGTCAGAGACCACGCATATTTTCAGTGACACCTCTTCATACGAATCTATGTGAATATATTCTAACTTTACAGTGCGACGATGACTAGTATAAAGAGGTTAAGGAATTTATCGGACAAAACACCATGTTGGTACTAAAATTTGAGGGATTTATAGTGGACAACGACGAATTAGTGAGATATAATAAATGGATTTACGTACTGCCCAACAATGAATTGAGAAGTTTGATATTAAATGAATCTCATAGAGAAGTGTACATGGCTCATCCAAGAGTCACGAAGATGAGGGTCGACCTTAAACCCTTATTCTTCTAGAAGGGAATGAAGGCAACCATTGTCGACAACGTGGAGAGATGTCTAGATTGCCAGCAAGTGAAGGCTAAACATAGACATCCAACAAGATTACTACAACCACACGCTATTCCAAAATCGAAATGGGAAGTCGTTTTGATGGAATTCATTGTTGTCTTGCTACTGAAGACAAGGAGGCACGACTCAATTTTCGTGGTAGTTGACACTCTGACGAAGAGTGCACATTTTATCCATGTGCGTACGATGTATCAAGCACCAGATATAGCTAGAGTTTTTACCAACAAGATAGTGATACTGCATGGCGTGCCTAAGAGGATCATATCTGATCGAGGATCAATGTTTACAAGATGTTTTTGGACTAGTTTCCAGGAGGCCTTGGGAACCCAACTTAACTTTAGTACCGCATATCACCTGAAGACTGATGGGAAGACAGAAAGAACGAACCAAATCTTGGAGGATATGTTGCATATGTATGTGATAGACCAACATAAGTGTTGGTAAGAGTTATTTCCACTAGGAGAATTTGCATACAAAAACAGTGATCAAAGGACCATTAAAATGGCGCCATTTGAGTTTCTTTACAGGCGACCATGTCAGATGCCTTTGAGTTGGGATCGACTTGAGGATAGGGTCCTGATAGGACCATAAGTGATCCAATAAATAGAATATAAAATGCAAACTATAAGACAAAGTATCAAGGAAGTGTAGGATCGAAAAAAGAGTTATGCTGATGCACATCATGTTGACCGTAGTTATGAAGTTGGCGATCGAGTCTTCTTGTGGGTGAAACCGTACAAGTGTTTGATCAAGTTTTGAAAGGGTTCTAAACTCTCTCGTAGGTTCATGGGACCTTTAGAATTTGTAGAAAGGAAAGGGCTCGTGGCTTATTGACTAGCCTTTCCTGATTCTTTGAGGTATATGTAAGATGTTTTTCATGTATCGGTCTTGAGACATTATGTTAGCGATCCTACACATGTGATTGACACGAGTTCCTTGCAGGTATCAAATGAGTTTGTGCTCATGGCAGAGTGAATATGCATTTTGGACCATCGCATTTGACAACTACGACATCGAAGAGTCGATCAGGTCAAAGTCCAGTGGGACAATTATAGTCAACACTCGGCTACCTGAAAGGATGCATGTGAAATGTGTCAATAGCTTTCACTTTTGTTTGATAGCTAGACATTTAGATATTGCCAAATACTTTATTTTTGCACTTGTATACTATGAAACTTTGGGACGAAGTTTAAAACAAGAGGGGGTGTATGTAACATATTTCTCTTACGCACACCTGATGTGAATTATTCTTTGAGGAAAATTGTGTGCAAGTGATCCAGTTCATTATATGATTGACTTCTTCACTTATGGATTCTAATGATGAGCCTATGGATTATGGTGTTATGATATGTTATTTATGTATAGACATGTGCTATTGACTAGTTTCTTCTGAGTGTGCAGGACTCTTGACATATTGAGTATGCCAATGACATCAGTGGACCTCCTTGGACTCTGTATCGAGTCAGGGAGTGGACTGTATATGGTTTGGGTATTTTTGTTTATGCATATGTGACATGTATTCCGGTTTATCATGATGATGTTTATGGATAGTTGTCATGTTTTCATTGATGGATGCAGGCTAACAATTTCTTGCCAATCAAACTCACATTAGGAGTAAAGGGGCCATGCAAAACAACCAAAGATATTGAGGGAGAGGTGTGGTAGCAACCCTGCCACAACCTACTAGCACTCTCATCGCGTCTTGAGCTGTAGGTTAACGATTACCTAGTTCGAGAGATCCACAATGTCATGAGGGAAGAGTGAGACAGTTTCTCATGAAGATTCTAAGGAGCCCGAAATAAGGAAAGTTCCTTATTCCTTAGAGGCCCTTAGTCTCCCACAAGGTCGCCTAATTGAGTACTGACTCAATTAGACGTCTACCAAAATCAGTCAAAAGGAGAGCGGCACCCTTGGAGCACGTAGTGTTTCTTGAAGGGCACGTCACATAAATGAAACATGAATAAAGGCGAGTGGAACCATTGGAGCACATAGTGCGTCTTGAAGGGCACGTCGCCAATTTTAACACTGGTGAGTCAATGAACCTAGGTACGTAGAAAAAAATATCTTATTTTGACTTGGTCATCCTTAAAATAAATGTTGTATGAGTAAAGTTTAAAAATTATAAAATTTCCCTTAAAAACAATTTTTCTAAGCTTGGTTAAAATTAGAGCATAGATCTAAATGGGGTATAAGTACTAAAAATAAACTAATTAATCAATTAATAAAAGGGGGGTGAAGAAAAATCAAATTTAAAATTTAAAAGAGAAAGAATTTATCAAAAATTTAATTGTTGGTTATGTGCAAAAACCTGCTAATTTAGAACTTAGACAAAAAGGGAAAAATTAAATGCAAAAGGATTGTCAAACATAGAAGAGAATCTAGTCTAGCAAAATTTCCAATTTAGAACTCAACTAATCTTTACGAGAGGCGTCAATAATTAAGGGAATGTGAGGGAATAAAAGGACATCAAGGAGCATTTTTAGGAAGGCTTTTGGGTGAGGGAAATTGGTAATTTAATTTAATTAATAAAGTGAATTTCTGGTGCAACTAAGGGATTGGGTCACACATGTACAGGGGAGAATATTTCCTAATAAAAATTTAATAAAAATAAATTAACATGCATTTTGGGAAGGGACACTAAGAGAATTCTATAAAATAAATGGTGGAGGAGGAGAATGGATGACGACTAGTATGCATAAGGTTATTCTGCTGGATTTTTGTCTTGACTGATTTTTCTTGTGGGAGTTTGGATACCCAGCTCAGATAGAGAGTGGTAGCTCGACCTTGCGAGGCGATTTGGGAGCTAGCTTTCTTTGGTTTGTGTGCATGGCCCCTTTGCGGCTCGGAGGCTCATAGGGAAGAAGAGTATTGATAGCAGTGGTTGGAAGGTATCGCATATATCTCAGTGATTCACAGACAGGAGCCAGGAGGATCGCCAACAACTGAAGAACATCAACAAGCCATCAGTCGAGTTATGGTACACATTTTCTTTTAAGTTGCAGTTGTAAATTAGCTAGAAGTGTACATAGATTTATTGTTGATGTATTTGTAATGGTTGTTTGATATTGTTGGGCATAGTCCCCCCCTCTTAGTTTTTGTTGTGTCTTTCCTTATTTTATTAATGTCAATAAACTCTGCATGTGAGAAAGAAAAACGACCAGCATAAGGGCATGTCACCTCTACGTTTTTGTTGTGTCTTTAATTGTTTTATTAATGTGAATAAACTCTGCGTATGAGCAATAAAAACCCCCATCATAGGGGCATGTCTCCTCTACATTTTTATTGTGTCTTCCTTGTTTATTTTGATCTGATTAAAATTTGTATGTGAGCAGGAAAAATGGCCAGCATAGGGGCATGTCTCCTCTGTGTTTTTGTTGTTTCTTCCTTGTTTATTTTGATGTTATTAAACTCTGTGTGTGAGAAAGAAAAACTCCCAACATAGGGGCATGCCTCCTCTGCATTTTTGTTTTGTATTCCTTGTTTATTTTTGAAGTGATTAAACTCTACGTGTGAGAAATGAAAAATGCTCAGCATAGGGGCATGTCTCCTCTGCATTTTTGTTGTGTCTTCCTTGTTTATTTTTATGTGATTAAACTGTGCATGTGAGCAAGGAAAAATGCCCAACATAGGGGCATGTATCATTTGCGTTTTTCCTGTGTCTTCCTTGTTTATTTTGATGTGATTAAACTCTGCATGTGAGAAAGGAAAATGCCCAGCATAGGGGCATGTTTCCTCTGCGTTCTTGTTGTGTCTTTCCTTGGTTATTTTGATGTGAAAAAAAAACTCTTCCCATGAGCAAAAAAAATGCCCAACATCGGAGCATGTTTCCTCTGCGTTTTTGCTATGTCTTTCCCTGTTTATTTTGATGTGATTAAACTCTACGTGTGAGCAAGAAAAATGCCCATCATAGGGGCATATTGCCTCTGCATTTTTCTATGTATTTCCTTGCTTAATTTTTATGTGAAAAGACTCTGCATGTGAGCAAAAAACGCCCAGCATAGGGACATGTTGTCTCAGTGTTTTTGTTGTGTCTTTCTTAGTTTTATTAATGTGAATAAACTCTGTGTTTGAGAAAGAAAAACACCCAACATAGGGGCATGTTTCCTCGGCATTTTTGTTGTGTCTTTCCTTGTTTATTTGATGTGATTAAACTCTATGTGTGAAAAAGAAAAATGCCCAGCATAGGGGCACGCTGCCTCTACATTTTTTATGTGTATTTACTTGCTTTATTAATGTTATTATGAAAGCTTATAATTTTCATCATTAATGTAAGCTTTTAACAAATGCTCTGCTTTAAATGTTACCTTTTATTAAATGTTTAAATGAATGGTTATTTTAATGGTTGCATAAGCGTTTATTAATGTTATTATTAATGCTAATAATAATGTTCATCATTAATGTCTATTTAATTAACTGTTATGATGAACGATTATTATTAATGTTGTGTAAGCGTTATTGATTTTTATTTATTATTAAATGTTTATAATAATCTCCATTATTAAATGTTGGTTTTTATTAACTGTTTATGATGAAGGGTCGGTTTTAGTAAATGTTTATAGAGGAGTGGTTAAGAAAAGAACTGGAATCTCTTGCGCAAATGGATGGTATGTCATAATGATAGTTAAATTTTTTTATTTCCTTAGCACCTTGTAATCATTGAAAAGTAAGATCAATTACAATATTAGATTTCTTTTGCGCCTTAGAATAAAAAGGCTTGGGTACTCTTGCGCAATAGATGGCATGGAAACATGTTCGCTTAGATTTAGTTTATTTCTTGCGTCCATGAATTTAATGTATTGAATGATGGTTTTAGACGTTTAGTTATTTAGTTTATGTAGTTTGTTCTTGAATGATGGTTTTAAAATTAGTTTATTTATTGCATGTATGAAAATATAAGGTATTGAAGGAGGTATTGTATAATGTTTAGATTTTCTTGCACACACAATGAATAGTCAATGCAATGAATGGTTGTTGGTTATTTAATTCTTGCGCTAATGGATTTTTTATGATGGTTAGATCTTAGACCCTTGTGCGATAAAATGTAATGAATGTATTTATCTTGCGTCGTTGAATTAGCTTTATTGTTATTAGATTGCTTTCGTTTATGGATTCCATACAATGTATGATGGTCAAAAAAATTTGGACTTCTTGCGCAATGGATTTTATGTCATGTATGATGGTGTGGAATTTGTTTATCTTGTGCCTTGGATGATGTTGATGAATATGTGTTAGGTTCCTTGTGCTATGATCTAAGTTGACGCATAAATGTTTATGACTTATTTTACTAATGCACTTGTCACTATGTTGTAGTATGATTTCCTTACGATTGGATTATTTGCGCGTAATGATCAATAAGTGAATAGGTTAATTTGGAAAATGGATCATGTGCTTACCTTGATAACGATGTTGATTATTGTAATTTGATGAACGATTTAATCGTGCACCTGAAAGTTAAGTAGATGTTTGTTTGCGGCTAAAAATTTAATTAAGTAGATTATTGTGCCTTGACTTATGTCGTTGCTAAATGGATTTAGTATTTTAGTTCTCTTGCACCATGGAATTTTATGTTACATGTGTTGGTTTATTAGAATTCCTTTGCGCCTGGATGATCGTTGATGATGTTATTTAGCTTAGTCGGTTTGGACTTGATTGTGGAGGGTGGAATGTAGACACCTCCTTGTTCCTCAGAACAATCACCTTCCCTGAGACCTTAAATGGTCAAAATCAATAGGAACCAAGGCTTGAGCATTGCGTATGTGTCCTGGAGGTCCTAACCTTGCAGGGTAGGATTGGCAGGTAGTGATTTTATATTCTTTATCAGATGAGTGTTTTCTTAACTTGCTCCAATCTTGATGTGCTTCTACTATGCCTTTTATGTTTATGTGCCGATATCCTTCGTTGACAGATTGATCGCATTTTTATTTATTTCAGTGATGAGTAGCAGGTGACGATGTTACTTTGTTTAATCATTCATTATAATGTCATCGAGTTGTGTTGCTATTATTTTTGTTGTTGACATTATTTTCCTAACGCTTTAAAAAAAATATTTACCCATTGTATGTCGTTTTTGTGCCGTAACGGTCGTGGCCATTACATCTTACATTTGAATTATTCTTCCTTTTTGCTAGGCCTTATTAATATTTTCCTTTATTACATGGAATTATATTATTCTACCTACATGAGGGGTTAGGGAGGCTAGGTCCCTAATATCATTATTGTTTCCTCTTGTACTTGGTCAAAGAGATCATCGATACGGGGTAAAGGACATATGTTTTTAATGGTGATTTAATTAAGTTGTCGATAATATATACATAATTGTGACATTCCATATTTATTTTTGAGAAAGAGTACACGTGCTCCCCAAGGAGATACAACTGGTCGAATATATTTTTTGTCTAATAATTCTTGAAGTTGGTATTTTAGTTCATTAAAATATAATATATTCAAGAGATATGTATCTCTTTAAACTTGTATCACTTTGGGTAGTAATTCTATAAAGAAATCTATCTTTCTTTTAGGATGTAATCCAAGAAACTCTTAGAGTATGTCTTGAAATTATTACAATATAAGAAATATTTCTATTTCATCTTACTTTCTTCATTTTCATTATCAATTACATGTACTACAAATACTTTTTTTTTTTAAGTAAGAAAGGGGGAGAATCCTTCTATTCAATCCATGAAAAAGTGCAAAGTGATACATTGATTTGCTGAAGGGAGAAGACCCCTCAGCAAGAGAACACAGAATCATTTGAAACTAGCCTATGCTAAAAGAGAGCCCCATAGAGCACGCGGGCAAAGTAAGATGAAACATTACCATATAAGGAGAAAGGACCGGATCATTGTGTTGTCCGGGGAGGATCCTTTCTACCTTTTTTTTTACGAACAACAATCCAACCAGAGGAGCTGGCAGGTTCAACAAATTTTACCACCAAAGCCAAATGGTCTAAGAAAGTGCCATAATCTTGAGCTACTGAATTCAAGGGTGCTTTTTTGTCACTGTCTGAGTTGTCTGATTCATGAGGTCGCTTCTGAGTTCCTGGGAGCGACACTGTGATCATGATTGTGTCAATTGTTTCCCCCTTTTCATGAGGTGGGTGCAAGGACTTAACTGCGGGAGTTGGAATCATGACTTCTGAGTCTGCAGGATTTTGTGCTGAGGCTGTAGGCTGGTGTTTTGGGTCGACAGTTGGCTGCTGAGAGAAAGTTGGGGCCTGTAAAGGCATTGAGGAAGGCATAGGAGTTGGAGCATCTTTGTGATGTTTCTTGTTGTCAGAGGAAGGGTTCAGGTGACTTTTGTGATATTCTGGTCCTTTCCAACCATTAGCTCTTTTCTGTGCTCCCAAAGTTGAGGGAGGGATGGGGGAAAGAGGACAAGTTGCCTGGAGGTGCCCTGTTTGATGGCAGGAGCGACATCTGAAGGCGGTGTTCTCATAATCGACCATCTGTATGAAAGGATCTCCGTCCCCCCATTCTATAAGAATCCTATCTGGAAGCCCTTGACTGAGGTCAATTTTAACGCATATGTGGGTGAAAGTGATAAATCCTTTCGCTATTCTGTCTATGTCTATCTTGATAAATCTACCCAATGCATTCCCCAGTGTGGGTAAAAAAGATGAAGAATAGAAATGCAAGGGTAGATTGGGTAGTCTTATCCAGACTGGTGTAGTCATGGCTGTCATGGTCATTGGATTGAATTCTGGGAACCATCGCTGCATGGAGAGTCCAGATCTACCCCAGAACCAAGGACCTTGCTCTAGCACGCATTGACATTCAGATTCTGTGGAGAAGTTGACGATGAAGAACCCCTTGGAGCAGAAGAACAACTCATGACCCTCCGACCAGGTCTTGTTAACCCATTCCTTTAGCACAGGGGCCGAGGGCCAAAGTCCGTTGAAGCGGAAAATGAGGGCTTTGGCCTGGTAGAAAAAGGCGTAGCCATAAACTTGGGGATCTTCGACTTCTGCTATTGGAGGTTATGCGCACTGCTCCACAATGAAGGCAGATCCAAAGGGCTCCTTTACTTTTGAAGCTTCAGCCTTGAACCCTGAAGGAGCGAAAGTTCCTGATTTCACGGCCTGCTTGTAAGAGCTTGGATGAGTGGCTAAAGGAGCTCCTCCACGCAGTCGAGAAGTGAGAGAGATGGTTGCATTTTTTATATTTCCGTAGTCCTGTAGCAGAGAGCCATCTCCAAGCTGTCGTCCTTCGAAGATTAGTCATTGGAATCCAGGCGGAGTACCTTTAGCTTGGTGGATTTGGGTTTTGAGGTCAAAAACAGAATCTGAGTCTTGAGCCTGCAAGCAGAGAGAAGATCTGGCAATGGTATTTATAAAAAGGGGGAAGCTTGCTGTAGTCTCAAAGCTAGTCTTGCAGCGATATTTCAAATGAAACCTCGCTCTTGCATTCCTCTTAACTAGATTTCTGCACTAGAGCGAAGGCAGAGAATCCCCCAAGAGCCGAAGAACCCTGAGGTCTTTTCTATTTGAATGGCTTCCAATATTTAGGTCAAGGCAGCGGTGGTGTATAGGGTTTACTACTTGCCGCAACCTCTATCTATTCTCAGCATTGATCTGGTGCCAAATCGTTGGTTCGCTCTTGCCAGAGAATGAGTTGGAGACATCCTCCTCAGTTTCCTCTGTGCCAGCTCCTAGTTCTGCCCCAGCCTCCTCAGCTTCGTCATAGACCATAACCTCCGCAGAGTCGAACTTCAAATGGGCGTGAAGGATGAGAGGGAGCTCTTGGTCGGCCTTACGCTTAGAGTGGTGAGACTTCTCAATTTCTTTGGCCCCAAACACGCACTTGTAGAAGCTTATGGCATCTGGAGCATGTGGTGCCTCCACAATAAAATGGGGTTTCAGGGTAGAGAACGTTGGCAGCTTAGCCGTCGTGCCATTTCCCTTGTTGTTCTCCGCTATAGCTGGCACAATCTCCTTAACACAGATACGACGATCGCTCTAAGGCCTTATGAACTTCTTGATGCGCTTCTTCACAATCTTCTTGTTCAGTAGAGGAATCACCATTGCTACACCTTAAAGGTATGCGGGCTTGGCCCAATTAAGCTTTCTGCAGCTAGACCACGTCCTTGCTCGGGTTTGAGCACAAGACCTGACCTTCGTTGTTGTACTACAAATACTTTGCATCCTTAATGAATACATATTTTGATCTGCAAGGATAAAAATTTCTAATAGTAATGGTTCTCTATATCCCTTTAATGTTAATAATGTTTCCATTGTCATCTACGTAAGTAAATGTTTTTTCATAGAAGTTTAATATTACCTTATACTTTTCTAACTAGTCCATGTTGATTAATGCATCATATGATCCTAGTTGAAAAACATTCAAATCTACTTGAGTTTTGAATCCATTCGTACTAATTTAACAACCTTTAATAAGATTTGTAGATTTCCTTTGTGTTCCTATAGAAAGTTGTACTAACCATGATTTTTCAAAATTTTCCTTTCGTAATTTATAGATTTATACTATCCTAGGTGAGACATAGATTAGACTAGCACCTAGATCAATCAAAATGGAAATTGGTTGATTATTCAACATACCTTCTACTTCCACCATGGAAGCTTGATGATCTACTTGTCTGTTTTCCAAGGTTGCGCTAATCTTTTAGGTGTTCCTCGCTATTTCACTAACTTTTGTTGCTTCTCGAACAGTATGGATATTGTTGTTGTTCTTCTTCCCGTGAGGAAAATCTTTGAAATAATGTGGTTCTCCACACCACCAACATTTTATCGATTCTTTTTGCGTAGTTTCTTTATTAAATAAAGTTGTTAGTTTTTCATTTCTATTTTTAGATGGGTTATAAGGCTTATTATTTTTGTAGTTATTTACATGAAACCCTTTAGCAGTGTTCTTATTGAAAAAAAAATCTTATTTTCTTCGTGGATCAAATCTTTCAACTTTCTTACCCTTCCAATTTTAGAATTTTCATTTCTAGTTCAAAACACAATTTATCCTTACACATAGCTTCCTCTAAAGTGTTAGAATTTTCAAACTCAATACTATCTTTATATGAGGTAGGTAAACAACTCAAGAAGTGTTGTATCTTTGGTTTTTCATCCAAAATATAAGGTACATAACGCAATAAGCTTAGAAATTTGTTGCAAAAATGTTTCATGGCTAAATTTCCCAATCTAAATTCATAGAATTCTTTAGCCTTTTCTTCATAATATTGTTCTGATATATATTGTTTCTTAAAATATCTTTTAAAAAAAATTCAAGTGATTTTACGTTCCTTTATATTATTTACTCTCTTGATATCTTTCCACCAAATATCTTCCTTCCAAGTCAGATTATATATGGCCATTCTTTCTTCAAGTTCACTTGAATAATTATATATCTGAAAGTATTTTTTAATCCCAGAAAGCCAAGCTTTTGCCTCTTCTCCAGTTTCAGTCTCACCATTAAAGATTGGAGTTTTTATCTTTTTAAATTCCCCCATAATTTACTCATGATGCTTATGTTTCTTTTTAATTCTTTGTTCCCTATTAGTACTATCCTCACTTGAAGTTTCAATTTCATTAAAAACAAATTATGTTGTTGATTCAATATGTTGAAATTTTCTTTGATTTTTCTTGTGCAAATCGATTATATAATTACTAGAAAATTGACCTTTATTCTTATCAGAATTCTAATTACACATTTTTTCTAACAATATTTCATTAAGCTCTTATTGTGTCTTTATTATTCATTCATTATCCACCTTGAAAGTTTCTAAATCCTCCCTTAGGCCTTGAACAGTTTGAATTAATTCAGATTGTCTTTTGTCCCTTGTTTCATTCAAATTAACCCATATATTTTCTTCACCAGTATTTCCTTGTTCGGTAATTTTTGGTGCATTTTGATGTGATCCTTCTTCGATTGGAATAGGTACTTTTGTCATCTTTCCTACAATAAAATTTTTATTCCCAAAGGTAAGAATAAAATATAACAATATAAATTAGTGTTTCGTGGTTGTGCCCATAAGACCAAGTGGGGTTCCTAATGCTCTGATACTATTTTGTCACACACCCTCAATTTACTCTTATTTCTTTTTAATACAAACAAAGATGCAACATCGTATTGCAAATCTAGTATGTAATAACCTAAACTCTTTGTCTTACAGACATTAAAAAATTTATTTGGTAGATATTATTTATAAATGATATTGTGTAATTCTTCTTTTCTCCAATTACCATAGTTATATATATTTATACACAATTTCCTACATTATAATGGTTCTACTTAACTTCACACCATATTCCTTCATTGCAATATACACATTGTTGATTCAACTTTATGTGTTAGGTTTCAAAGTTCATTGGTTTCCTTATCTCACATGGGATCCTTATTGCAATTTATGTTTCTTATCTTCTATGGTTGACAGGTTCCTCCTCTTTTCTTCCTAAGACGATGTATCTAGAGTTATATTACTTATGCAATTCATATAATGGTTTATTCCCCCCCGCCCAACTGGACATGTTACTAAACTTAATGAGCGGTTATGTGAGGTTTTAATAGGTTGACATAGTGCTTATACTCATTTACCCTCGATTTAAACAATGCTAATGTCATATGTTGAGAGTATTTAATGAGTGGTTAGGTGGTGGGTTAAGTAATTAACATAGATACTTGTCAACCTATTGAATGAGAGTGTCCTAAACCGTAGCATTGCATCCATTTCTTGTGCCAAGTGTAACCTTCCTTGGAAAGGGGGATATCATGGTATTGTCCCGACCATCATCGAACTTTTGGACACTTTTCCCATTGTTTCATTTCATTCCAATGCGAGTTGAGGTTTTCTTCCCATTTTCGATTCATTGTCGAGATTCTTCAGGGTTTGAATCCTTTGTTCTTAAGTTATTCATTTTGGTTTGAAGCATGGGTGATGGATGATTACATATGGTTCTGCATGAATTGTTTGTTTAATCCTTCTTCCAAAGTTGAAGAATGCATGTTAGATGTTTCTAGTTTTTCTTGTTTTTCGGAAGGTTTCTATATTACATTATTGTTAGTGTGTATTGATACTTTGTCTCCGACACTACTTTTGAATTGAGTTTTTATGTAAAATATTCTTCTGCGTAGTTTATATTTCATTACTTAAACCATGTGCTATGTAAATAACCTTCCAACACAGTTCATAATTATGTGTGATATTCTCTAGAGTAATTTTAATCATTTTTAGTCATGGTTCATGGAGACTATAATCTAATGATGGGTCCTTGTTGTGAATGAGGGTACCTATCATATATGGAGCATAGGCTTGATATTTTTAATTCATTAAACAAAGGCCTTCTCTAGGGACATTCGAACTCCTCTCGGTAAAGAAAGGTAGTTGTATATATATATTTTTTATTTCGTGGCGTAATTTCCTACAATTCTCTTCCTTATTAATACTCATGCTTGTGATATATATATATATATATATATAGTTGGATATACTATTAATATTTTTTTCCAAACTAACATTCAACCTGACTACCTCTCGTAAGTTTTTTTAATCAATGGATGATATATAGGGTCTCAATCCTTCTTAATCATGTGCCAAACTAATAACTACTAGTTATGATATTTCTTACAGGTTTTAATTATGGCTTCAACACTAGGGAATTTACCCTTGAAAGGTACCTCAGATTCCATTCTAAAATTAAACTTATGGTGTAGGATATGGCACCACCATTCGAGATTGTTCTATGAATAACAAGATTTTATGGTTACCTACCAATGTTCTATTGATACTTTCCTCTGTCTATTTAACTTGGAATAATTTTATTATGATCTTTTGTTATGTGTAATAAACTTGCTCGTTTTACTTGTTGTTGGCCCTTGACCAAGTTTTGGAGATTATTGGTCATGTTGACCTATTTTGGGACTTCAATAGCCCGTCGAAGGAGGAGCGCAAGACGAAGTGGAGATCACAGGATCTCGGCCTACTTTTGGGTCATTTTTTGTTTTTGGGATTATATAATGGGATTGGGATGTCGCCCCATGGGTTTAGCCATGCTTAGGCCTAATTTGTAATGTATAAATAAATGTCTAGGAAATGTAAGGAGGGGCATCTAGGGAGATCTATGTGATGTGAATGTATGATAAGTGCAAGTAGGGTCTGTAAGTTCTTCGTCCATGACTGTAAGAGACTTGCAGAGTTGAGTGCAAGTGGTTGTAACAGATGGTGGAAAGCTATGTGTTGTAACTCAAGGAAGAAGGATCTAGCGAGCTGCGTATATCTTTTGTCCCATGCAGAGAAGGATTTTGGTGGCTCTGTGCTTGTAACCTATTGAAGAAGCTAATAAAGAAGAAGAGTTGGTGGACGTAGCCCCGGGGTAGGGGTGAACCACATAAGTACTGTGTTATTCTGCTCTGTGCGATGTTCTGATGCATTTATATGTTATTTTCTAAGTGCCTAGAGATGATTAGATAGATATGCTTGTGCTTAGTGCTAATGATATGTAGACTGTTAGATATGATCTATATGAATATGCTTAGTGCTTGATCTGCTAGATCTGATATATTTACCTATGTTAAGTGCTTCAATATGTTAGATCAGTGTGAATGTTGCGAAGCTCTATTTTATCAATGAAATGGATATTAATTGCATATTGAGGAACTGACGGTGCTAAGTGCTCTATTAAGTATCATAATCACAGATCTGTGTCCCAGTTAAGGTTGCAGACACTTGAGTCTTGAAACCACCCCTACCTCTACCTCAGGTGAGACTTCATCTACATCGCAGGTGTTTTTGAAGGGGCCGGTAGTTAGGATTTTGTTGGTGTGTTGTTGTAGCGTTGAACCCTGGGTCTACCCCTCTGCCAACAACTATCCTAAGTAAATTTACCTGTGTATTAAATTTTGTTGTTTTGGTATCAAAATTTATAACTGTGGAAGAGGGATTGATACTCTATATTTTTTTTCTTTCATGTTTTTATCCTCAATGGGATTAATCAGAATAATCCTTGATATCAATTGTAGTATCCCCAAGATCGAGCCCTTTGTAAGTATGATGTATGAAATGAATTGTAAATATGTGTTATAGGTTGGTGAGCCAAGTTTGTATAAGCCGATGGGCTTATCTGATTGTTAGGCTAGAGAACCTAAGAGTTGGAGGCCAAGGGCCTAATTTTCTACCTGTATGTATGCAAGACATTAATAAAATATAAACACCACCGCGTACATACTGACCATGATGAATGAGTGATGGGGGACTAAGCTTCCACAGAGTGGGCAAGGAATTAGGGGCCGGAAGGTGGGAAAATATGGCTAAGTGTTGAGCCTAGGGGCTTAAGTCTTGGGCATAATAATTTAATATTATTCCAAAAGACATGTGATTAGTATGTTTTTATCCTAAGTTCTTTTGGAATGACATGTGACTTCCAAATGGAAGGAATGTGTGTTGAAGGAATGCATGTAGTTGCATGGGTGATAAGTGTCAATCCAGGTGCATGTAAATAAAAGGGCTGAGATGAGCCATGTTGGGGGTTCGATTTCCATTCTCGTTGATTGTTGCATGGGTTCCTCCTACATTCCACCTGACCGTCTGAGCGTGGACCCGTCCGACCTCAGCAAGAGACCTCGTGCAATTCCGAAACCGTGGAAAAAGTCTGTGTTGATTTTTGGAAAGTTGAGACATTCTCTGTCTGAATAGATCGAGCCTGTGTGTGGAATATCTGTTCCAAAGCCATGTCCGTGAGACCATCCGCCATTGTTGAACCTGTTGGAAAGCCTGTGTCTATTTTCCCCATTGGTTGTTCTGGCCACGCAGTGCTAGACTGCGTGGGGCTTGTTGGCCAATTGTACAACACTCTCTCTAGGTGAGAGAGGTGATTGAGGTTGGAAGAATAGGTTGTTTTCCTATGAGCGATTCTCTCCAGGTGAGAGAGTGCACAGAGGAAGGAGAGAACTCTTGGAAGGAACCCTGTAGCTGCCACAGAGCTCAGAGACTTCCGGTTTGGTCTGTTGCTATAACCTAAGGCAAGGGAGGTTAGCAGCCGAAGGACTGTCTAGGTGGCAGAGAAGGTGTATACTCCTAGGGTGGAACGGGCATGTGGGGAAGAAGAGTCTATGGGAAGTGAGCATGAGTGGTTCCTGGGAGAGAATTCCTTCTTTGTGACTGTATGTTTTCCCTATAACCTCAGCCTAGCCTAGGATTTCCTGCCTTGGGGGTGGAGCTTAGTCTCAGCTCAGAGGTGACCCACTACTGAGCTGATGAGCAGTGAGGTCTAATGCTGGGAGGTTTGTGGAAGGCCTACACTTGGTTGGTGGAACTACCACTATTTCTAAGATAAGTACCAGATGATACTTTAATTATATTTATGTATCTCTGTGTATTATAATTATCATGTATTCTGTTGTGCATTTGGATTAATGTTAATTCCATGGATTATTTATGTTAGTAATAATTCTTATTCTTAATCTGAGCTTAAATGTATTTCTTGCTTAAATGCATGTCGCTTTATAATCGGAGAATTATTGTTATATTTCCGTGAAGTATGGTAACCGAAAGGTTGCTACAATTTCGTATCAAAGCGATTAAGCCTTGGTAACAAAAAAAGTAGTGTTACAGTTTGGTATCAAAGAGATTAAGCCTTGGTAAAAGAAAAAGTAGTGTTACAGTTTGGCATCAGAGCCAAGGTTTCAATGCTGAACCTAGATGGGTCAGTTGAGTGGTCTTTGGACTGAGGGTGTGAGGAGAAATTGTGTCTGGAGGACCGATTTCAAACTCTGGAATGCTCCAGATGTGTCAAGGAGTTACTTGATGTGCTTATAAGCTCAAGAGGTATAGCGGTGTTGTGAAACCGTGGCCGGTGTGGTATATGGCCACAGGTAGAGAGGACTCCACACCAGAATTGTTGGAGCCTTAAGATCTGTTCGGAAGGGAAGGCGAACCCTTGTGACCGTCAAATCTGGGAATGTGCACAGGATTTAAAAACCATTTGGAGTTGGACAAGAGCATGGGAATAACGATCCGCGAACTCTCGAAAACCTGAGAAGATCTACATTGTATATCTGGGAGGAAGGCTTGACTGTTAGATATGGCGGATTCACGCTCGAGTTAGTCGTGAAAACCTTTCGGATTTCGCAAAGTCGAGAGATGGGAAGTGAGGGAGGGGAACACCTCCGAAACCCAAAACCCGAAATGCCGAAATGATCTACACCATAGATCATAGGAAGGGAGTTGACCGTCGGATCAAGTCGACGAGTAAACCGTAATTTCTGGATTTCAGCAAATAGAAGTTTGAGATATGGGATACACGGACTCCTCATGCCTGAAACCCCGAAACGCTGAAAAGATCTATGCCGTAGATCTGAGAGGGGACCTAACCATTGGATTTTTGCTTGGAATGGACATGGGTGCATGGATGTGTACCACGTGCTAGAGAATTGAAAAGACCGGCGAGAGTGGTGAGACCCAAAGACATCACCGATGGAGATGTAGATCTTCTGGAACGTGCCACGTGCCACTGTGGTTAAGGGCGACAATTGTGTTGTGGGCCCAAAGAATAAAGTAAATCGAAATTTCAGATTTTAGGGATTGCAGTGACAAGGAGTTAGGAGTCACTACATAGTGAACTCTCCGGTACCGAAAACCCGAAGTCCTGAAGCCATCGGAGACTGAAGAACCGTAACAGATTTTAAGGGTGAAAACTGTGCTGTGGGCCCGGAGAGCAAGGAAACCGAAATTTCAGATTTTGGGGATTGTAGTGACAAGAAGTTAGGAGTCACTGCATAGTGAACTCCTGGGTACCGAAAACCCAAAGTCTCGAAGTCTTGAAGTTTGCAGAGCCAAACAGAGCTCGGAAAACTTTATGAAGTCAAAATGTTTTTTCTTGTTCACGTTGGCTTATGAATGTTGTAAGTTTTCTTGAAGGTTTAAGGGCCTAACAAACTTAGAATTGATTTCACATTGTGTGCATAGAGGTTAACGAGTGTCAGGACAACCAAGAATAGACACCGAGTAGGGAAATGGAAGAGGTGCGAAGTGCCTCCATTTCAGAGGACGAAAGAGAAGGAAAGGATGTCAACTTGGGAGTCAAAGGAACAAACTCTAATGGGCATGGAAAAGAGATAGATAAAGAAGGACATATGATGAAACTCACTGAAAAATTGTAGAAAAATGCCCAGGCTCACCGAGATGATAGCCGAAAGATCATGAAAATCAGGGATCGATAGGGTGAATTGAACTTAAAAATGTTGAAGAGCCTGGAAAGAATAGAAAAGAAATTGGAAAAAGAGAGTGACACAAGAAGATCAAGAAGCTTCAAAACCCCTGAGAGGAGAAGAATATTGAAGAGTGGTAGCAGACATTACCGTCTCTCCCAGAAGCATTCTGGCATAGAAACACACAGTAGTTCAAGCCCGTCCCCTATAAAAAACACTGAAAATATGGAAATGATGAATTGAAAGGGGAGATGAACAAGATCAAGCCTCCAACATTTGATGGAGAACATAAGAAGGAGGAAGATGTCAAGACATGGTTTCTTGGCATGAAGAAATATTTCCAATTGCAGAACTACTCCGCTCATGCAGAAGGAAGAATTGCGATGTACCAACTAAAAGGAAAAGCATCCATGTGGTGGGATCAGTTTGTGCAAGTGCAACACATCAGAGAGAAAGATATCACTTGGAAGGAGTTTAAGAGGTATTTCAAGAAGAAATACCTGACCAAAAGATATTATGACAGAAAGATGAAGGAGTTCTTCAAACTCAAGCTAGGCAGCATGACCATTGATGAGTACAACCGAAGTTTCTTGGAACTGCTGAAGTATGTTCCATTCATCAAAGATGAGACTGTCAAGATTCATAGGTATCTGAGTGGACTACCACCTTCCATCGGTCATAAGATTCAATATGATGATCCTAAGACTATGGAAGAAATAATAAGAAGGTCGAAATTCTTCTATGAACAACAAAGAGAAAAGCCTACCTTTCGGAAGGCTTGGGATGACCAGAAGAGGTTTAAGAAGGAACAGAGGTAGAAGGGAAACAAGCCTCCCTTTTTCAGAAACAATCCTCAGGGATAGTCATCTTTTAGAGAGCCCAGGAAGGCTGAAGTGAGTGAGCAAATGCCTAGACCGTCACCTATGGAGTGTTGGGGCTGTAAAGGGAACGATAGGTACAGAGACTACCCCCACAAAAAATATAAAGAGAGAACTATCCATACTATTCAACAAGCTGAAACAATGGAGGATATGGGCAACAAAATGCCAAAGATCTACGGAACCCTGGACAACAAGCAAACATAATTTCAATCACACATGATTAAAGTAGAAGGTATGATTAACAACCGACCACTCATTATTTTAATTGATTTAGGGGCTAGCCATAGTTATGTAGATTCTAGGGTGGTGGAAAGTTTGCGTTTAACAAGAAGAAAACATGAAAAGTATTAGATAGTGCAGTTAGCCACAAGAACCAAAAGGAAGGTCACTTAATTGGTTAAGTGATGTTCAGTGGACATGAAAGGATTGAGCACTAAGGCTTAATTGAATATTCTGCCTTTAGGCTCTTATGACTACTTAATTGGGATGGACTGGTTGGACCAGCACCATGCCCTCCTGGACCATCGTAACAAGAGGTTTACATGCCTGGACGAAGAGGGAAATCGGAAAAAATTCCAAGTAATTCCCAGAGCCATGGATGTTAGAGAAATCTCAGCCATGCAGCTGAAGAAGTGTTACAGGAAAGGCTATCAATTATTTGCAGCCCGTGTGGGAGAAGCATCCATAGATGCAGTCTTGAAGATGGAATACCATGAGGTACTCAAAGAGTTCAAGGACTTAATTCAGGAGGTACATGGACTACCTCTGAAGAGAGACATCGATTTTTCTGTAAATTTGATACTAGGAGTAGCTCCAGTTTCAAAGGCTCCTTATAGAATGAGTATGCCAGAGCTGAAAGAGTTTCAATTGCATCTTGAAGAGCTTTTGAAGAAGGGGTACATCCACCCAAGCGTGTCACCCTGGGGTTCCCTGGTCCTATTCGTGAAGAAGAAAGATGGGATGTTGAGGCTGTGCATTGATTTTCGATAGTTGAATAAGGTAATTGTCAAGAACAAGTATCCTCTGCCAAGGATTGATGATCTTTCCGATCAGTTGAAGGGGGTGAGAATATTTTCAAAGATAGATCTCAGATCGGGATATCACCAGGTAAGAATAAAGGATGAGGACATAAAAAATACCGCCTTCAGAACAAGGTATGGTCATTATGAATTCACAGTGGTGTTGTTTGGATGGACAAACACACTCGTTGTTTTTATGTGCTTGATGAATGGTGTATTCAGGAACTATTCAGACAAGTTTGTCATAGTCTTCTTGGATGACATCTTGGTGTATTCCAAGTCGGAGGAAGAGCATGAACAACACTTGATAATGGTAATGCAAGTGTTGAGAGAACACCAGCTATATGCCAAGCTGAGAAAATGCTCATTTTATCAAAGGCAGATCCATTACTTGGGACATATTATTTTAGAAGAGTGGATCGTTGTGGATCCTGAAAAGGTTGAGGGCATCCGAGAATGGTCAGTGCCAAGGAATGTGGCAGAAGTTAGATCTTTTATGGGTCTGGCAGGCTACTACATAAGGTTTATAGACTGATTCTCAAAGATAGCTCACCCTATTACTTCCTTGCAAAGGAAGGAGAAGAAGTTTCAGTGGACTGAAAAGTGTGAGAGTAGTTTCCAGCGATTGAAGCAGTTGTTAACCAGTGCTCCAATATTGAAGATTGGATATCCAAATAGGGATTTTGTGGTGTGCACAGATGCATGTAAGGAGGGACTGGGAGGAGTTCTCAGCTAAGAGGGATTTGTAATCTGTTATGAATCCCGAAAGCTAAAAGAGCATGAAAGGAATTATGCCACTGACGATTTAGAGCTGGCAGCAATCGTCCACACATTGAGGAAATGGAGACATTACCTCATGGGAAGGAGATTTGAATTGAGAACAGACCACAATGGTTTGAAGTATTTATTTGATCAGCTGACTTTAAATGCCAGGCAAACCAGATGGCTGGATTTTTTGTGTGAATATGAATTTCATATCAAGCATATAAAAGGGAAGGAAAATATGGTGGCTAATGCACTCAGCAGAAAAGTGCACGAATCACATGCTACAACCATTATCATGTACAGGACTGAGATTAAGGACAGAATTTTGGAAGTTGCAAATGTTGATTTGTAATAGAGAGGTATGGTAGCAAAGCTACAACAGCGTGAGAGACCACAGACCCAGGGAAGTTACACCTTGGGAACTGATGTCTTACTTCTATATAAAAACAGAGTGTATGTACCCAATGTCCGAGAAGTGAAGCTGACAATTCTAAAAGAAATGCATAAGGTGGCTTATGTTGGACATCCTAGATATCAGAAGATTGTGGCAGCAGTTAAAAGCCATTGCTTTTGGCTGGGTCTGAAGAAAGAAATCACTGAATACATCGCCATATGTATGGAGTGCCAGAAAGTTAGGGTTGAGCATAGGCACCCAACATGGTTGGTGCAGCCTTTACCCATTCTTGAGTGGAAATGGGAAGTGGTGACAATGGATTTTATCACAGGATTGCCCAGAACAAGCAAGCAACATGATTCAATCATGGTGGTGGTGGACAAGCTTACAAAAGATGCCCATTTTATTCCACTAAAAACCACTCAGAAGGCAACAGATGTTGTTGATATCTTCTTAAAAGAAGTGGCATGCTTGCACAGAATTCCTAAAACAATTGTGTCGGATAGGGACCTGAAATTCACCTCGAATTTCTGGAAATGACTGTTTAAGGGATTCAGAACAAATTTGAACTTTAGTACAGCGTATCATCCCAAGTCTGATGGTCAGACAGAAAGGGTGAACAAAGTAATAGAAGACATACTGAGAACGTATGTGATGGATAAAACATCAAGGTGGGAATACTACCTGCATTTGGTAGAATTCGCTTACAATAATGGGTATCATACATCGTTGAAGATGAGCCCATTCGAAGCACTTTGTGGAAGAAAGTGAAACACTCTAGTGAGTTGGGATAATCTAGTTGACAGAGAAGTAGTTGGGCCTGAGCTACTCAAAGAGATGAAAGACCAAATGATAAGAATTAAACAGAATCTAAAAGATGCCCATGACAGGCAGAAAAGTTACGCTGATAGTAACAAAACCCACAAAGTATTCAAAGTAGGTGATCACGTTTTCCTGAAAGTGAAAACTAACAGGAGTTCTCTGAAGTTGGGGAGTTGCGCCAAGTTGGCAGCAAGATTTTGTGGGTTGTTTGAAATCCTGGAAATGATTGGGCCAGTTGCATATATGCTTGGATTACCTACATCTATGACTTACATAATGTATTTCATGTTTCACTGCCTAAGAAATATATACCTGATGCTAATCATGTTATCAATTGGAATGTGATTCAGGTGGAACAAGGTGGAACAAGGTGGTGTCTTGCATGTGCATCCTATGCACATATTGGACAGGAAAAGAAAATAGCACCAGAATCGAGCTATAGAGCTTGTAAAGGTCTAGTGGACCTGCTACAGTTCTGAGGACGCGACATGGGAGCATGCAGATGCTATGCGGGCAGAGTACCCACATCTTTTTGAAAATTTTGAAAATCTTGCAGAGACGGTGTAAGGTTGCACTGAGGACAATGCATAAATAAAGGGAGGGGGATTGTAGTGTCCCCAAGATCGAGCCCTTTGTAAGTTTGATGTATGAAATGAATTGTAAATATGTGTTATAGGCTAGTGAGCCAAGTTTGTATAAGTTGATGGGCTTATGTGATTGTTAGGCCAGAGAGCCTAAGGGTTGGAGGCCAAGGGCCTGATTTTGTTCCTATATGTATGCAACACATTAATAAAATATAAAAACCACCATGTGCAGACTGACTACGATGAATGAGTGATGGGCAACTAAGCTTCCACAGAGTGGGCAAGGAATTAGGGGTTGGAAGTTGGGAAAAGGGGGCTAAGTGTTGAGCCTAGGGGCTTAAGTCTTGGGAATAATAATTTAATATTATTCCAAAAGACATGTGATTAGGATGTTTTTATCCTAAGTTCTTTTGGAATGACATGTGAATTCCAAATGGAAGGAACGCATGCTGAAGGAATGCATGCAGTTGCATGGGTGACAAGTGTCAACCCATGCGCATGCAAATAAAAGGGTTAAGACGAGCCGCGTTGGGGTTTCGGTTTCCATTCTCGTTGATTGTTGTGTGGGTTCCTCCTGCATTCCACCTAATTGTCTTAGCGTGAACTCGTCCGACCTCGGCAAGAGACCTCATGCAATTCTGAAACCATGGGAGAAGTCTGTGTTTATTTCTGGAATGCTGAGACATCCTCTGTCTGAACAGATCAAGCCTGTGTGTGGAATCTTTATTTCCAAGCCATGTCTGTGAGACCATCTGCCATTGTTGAACCTGTTGGAAAGCCTTTGTCTTCTTTCCCCATTGGTTTTTGTGGCCACGCAGTGCTGGACTGCGTGGGGCTTGTTGGCCAGTTGTACAACACTCTCTCCAAGTGAGAGAGGTGATTGAGGTTGGAAGAACAAATTGTTGGCCTGTGAGCAATTATCTCTACGTGAGAGAGTGTGCAGAGGAAGGAGAGAACTCCTGGAAGGAACCTTGTAGCTACCACAGAGCTCAGAGACTTCCAATCTAGTCTGTTGTTGTAACCCAAGGCAAGGGAGGTTAGCAGCCGAAGGACTGTCTAGGTGACAGAGAAGGTGTATAATCCTAGGGTGGAAAAGGCATGTGGGGAAGGAGATTTTGTGGGCAGTGATCATGAGTGGTTCCTGGGAGGGAATTATTTCCTTGTGACTGTGTGTTTTCCCTGTAACCTCAGCCTAGCCTAGGATTCCCTGCCTTGAGTGTGGAGCTTAGTCCCAGCTCGGGGGTGACCCACTCCTGAGCTAATGAGCAGTGAGGTCTAAGGTTGGGAGGTTCATGGAAGGCCTGCACTTGGTTGGTGGAACTACCACCATTTCTAAGATAAGTACGAGATGGTGATTTAATTATATTTGTGTATCTCTGTGTATTATAATTATCATGTATTCTGTTGTTCATTTGGATTAATGTTAATTCCATGGATTATTTATGTTAGTAATAATTCTTATGCTTACTCTGAGCTTAAATGTATTTCTTGCTTAAATGCATGTTGTTTTCTAATTAGAGAATTATTGTTATATTTCCTCGAAGTATGGTAACTGACTGGTTGCTACAAATTGGTATCAGAGCGATTAAGCCTTGGTAACAAAAAAAGTAGTGTTACAGTTTGGTATAAGAGAGATTAAGCATCGGTAACAGAAAAAGTAGTGTTACATCAATTCTATTTTAACTCTTTCATTTCACTATCTTACAATTTCTTTACTAGGTTAGATATACATCAAATCCCTTGGCTCTTTTCGCTACTCGGTATTGTTTATTCAATCATTTTTTATCATTCTTACTTTGAACTTGTCTTGATTGTTTCCATTTTTGTTTATGGAAATACAACAAACACTGGAAGGGAAATTTTACATGATCTGATTTTATACTTTCCACATATACTATGTCGGTTGTAATTACTTGTAGTATATATTTGATATTTTTTTCAACAAGAAGACTCGATTTCCTATATCTACTATATTTTTCCTACTGTATTAACAATACCATTTAGAGTCTTAACCACATCAATTACAATCAAAAGTACATAGATATTTATCACACTTAAACTCTAGTAAATATATGACACTTACATGGTAATACTTTCACCAATATAATCTAGGAATTTGTTTATTCATCAATTACCTAATATAGACAGTGACATAACAAAATATAGAATAAGGAAAATCATTTACGTTCTGAATAATTCACACCTCTAATCAACAATAAACTTATACATAATAATATTGGAACATGGAAGAAAAACATGTAATTGAAGATTTCTAAGGGAAACACACGTTAAGTAGGTTGTTTCTCCCAACCATAGATCAGAGAAGCTACATATTCCCACTTTTTTATCCCCAAGTTGAATCTAAATACCAGAACATAACCAAGTGACATGTTGCATGTTTTAGGGCTACACACTTTACATGAGTAATCTCTTGTGTCATGCAATTTCCATACATTTTACATCTTCTTCAGAATGGCATCTCATCCTCTTTGTTTCCTTTTCCTTTATAATATTTTCCTAGGTATTTGAGTAATGCACGAGCCTCCTGCTCATTGACCACCAGTCAATTTGATTTTTACACATGTTTCTTTAGATTCCCTAGAATCTTGAGATTTGTCTCACTTAGTTGATTTAACTCAACTAATCTCACCACTTGTCCTCTTCTATTGTCACTTGGTTGTTTCTTTTTTGGATCAACTGATTATCTCTTCGTATAGTCATACTAAATGTGTGCTTCCTCTTTTATTAATAAAACAATAAGTACTTGAGTTTGATCATAAAGATCCATAATGTGTTGATAAACAATATTAATAATAAAATATTAAGTTTTATTTTTGAAACTTTGGGGTATCACACTTTCACTCAATGCCATATTCAGTTGGCCTTTGCCTTACAAGCTACACTAGAGCGTGAAAAACAGAGGCCTCATAAAATTCACACGACATTGTTCTTTTACCTAGAAGCTTGTGTGTGGCTATTGTAGGACAAGCAATGATTCAAAGGAAAACATCATCACTTGTGCCCACTCAGATATGATCCCGACATATTTCCAGAAATCATTTAAGAGAATACAATGAAAATTTCCTCATTTGTTGGCGGAAGTGGGGATGCTTCCAGATCTAAAGAGGGAGGAATTGGGTCACCAAAGAGCGTTCCCATCCCCCTTTTCATAGTTGTTTCTATTGTAAATGTCCCTCCTTAGTCTAACTAAGAAGGGCAATTCCTAATAAATAATTAGCATGATTTTTTCGTTAGGCAGTTAACTAAATAAAAAGAGAAAACAACGATAAAAAGAATGTCTTCTTGCTGATATACAATGAATGGTCATTTACTTCTTACTTCCATTGGTTTCTCTCTTTCATTTGTGCAACATTTTATTCTTATGTGCCAGTATATTATGTTGTTGCATTTTTAACTTTGCATATAGAATTGTGGATCAAAAAACTACTCACCAACAAAAACTCAATCGTATTCTATTATTCTCTCAATATAAATACGCCAATATAAGTGTTGTGAGATTTGAATTATTCCAAACTTGGAGATAGAGGTTGAGAGAATATCTCAAGAATCTCCAACAAAATCAAATCTATTCTAATGTAAGCATTCATTCTAATATTAATATGTTACATTATGCATTAATGAATTAGTACTTTAATTTATACATTATAGTAATGTGATAATGTATTGTTTAATAAATTAAGGTTGATGTATTACTACTTTATTAATGTATTAATATTTTAGTAAAGTATTTATTAATGCATTTAATGTGTTGATGGGTTAAATGTATTGATTGATGTATTAATGTATTACTAATGTATTACTTTAATAGTGTATTAATACTTTAGTAGTGTAATAATTATTAATTTAATAATGTAGTGATTAATTAATACAATACATTATTAATGTATCAATTAATTAGTATATTACATTATACACTAATGCAAATTAATACTTTAATTTATATAATACATTTATACATTATTATTATATATTACATTAATGTAATACTTTAATACTTTTTATGTTTATGATTTGTATATTAAAAATCAAAATTAGATTATTAATTATAAATTAACATTTACTAAATAAGACAATTATAACAAAATACTCTCTTATGTTAAAGTTTTTTAAAAAACATTGATATAGAAGTAATGGATTTGAAGAATCTTACATTGCTTAAAAGTTAATTAAAAAATAGTAAATATAATCTTGAGATAGTGATAAATTACTTTGTAATTATTATTATTATTATTATTAAATAAATAATAAAAACGAAATTGTTATTATTATGATTAAATAAATAATAAAAACAAAATTGTATATTTCAAAGTGATCAATTAGGTTAGAAACTTAATTATTGAAAGAAAATCAAGATTTTAAATATTATTGTAGTGATGTAAGTATGAACAAATGGAAAGTTTTATGTATTTGATTTTTTTGGGCAAGCTAATCCAGTTATTAAATGGTTGATGAAATGTCAATTTTTTGTTGTTTAAATTGTATTTTTAAGTGTATAAATTGATTCAACTCTCTGGAAAAACTTTAAAACACTTTAATTGTGCAATTTCAACAACTTAAATGCAGTTATCCTTATAAATTTCTAACCAAATTTTAAGCAACGCTGTTATTGTAGTTAATCATATCTCAGTAGGTAGTCGCATACACTGGAAGATCTAGGGATTTGGCGGGCCATGTCCATTTTCCATCTGCGCTTTTGATGAGGTCTCTATTTGTTTCCTACAAAGGCATGGAGAAAAATCAATTCTTGACGCGTTGGATGAACGAAATCTTTTGATCGAGTTAAGTTCAGTATCTTGCCACGAGTAGGGTGGTATATGAAGCTTTTTATTAATAAATCGCGGCTTTTGTTAACAAGATCTTATACCTGTAGATTTGAAAGACTTTTTCTCCAGAACAAACCCATCAAGTAAATGTAGATAAGCCTCTAAACTATGAAAGCCAAAGAGAAATGGGGAGCTTTCGCTATCGAGAGACTCCTGGATGTCCACATGCATATATCCAAGGAAGTCAATTCAGGAGTTCGCTTAGACATCCCATGCTTTCATTCATAAAAAAAAATCCAGGAACCTTGGGAAACACATCATGCCTGTTTACTAGCCAGAAAACATTGACACCATTCTCCTCCATACGTCGCGCGAAGATTGGGTTTTCTGCAGCACGAGGAGAGCCGAAGGAAAACATAGTGACCAGAATAGTTGATCTCATACTCGTGTTCACGTCTCTTTGATATCATATGCCCTTAATGTAGGAAGGGATGCTCCCAAGTGGTGTCCTATCAATTTTATGCTCATACTCTCAACCTTGTATTATTTAAGGAGCCGTGTTATCCCGTCCACTACAATATCTTTGGTGTCCTATCAATTTTATGCTCATACTCTCGCCCTTGTATTGTTTCAGCCGTCTTATCGCGTCCACTACAATATCTTTGGTGCTTCTACTGCATTTTTCAGATTCTTCATTCATAGAAATATAACAATCCATAAATCCCTTTTCTATTTGAACATTTGGATATGTAGAATTTGGAACAGTCGCATTAGTGGGCGTTCCAGGTGATCTGGCGTCAGATAGTGTAGCGGTAACTAATAGATCTTTGGAATCTCGTATCCATTTCTGTGGTGTATTCGTTCATCACCAGGCAATCACTGTCTCACGTCATCTCTGTCTCCTTATTTTTGCGAGATATAATTCCTACTTTTCTTTGGTGTCATCATATTTAGTTATTGAGTTTATTGGTCTTCAGGATATCTAAGACAATCACTAAATAAAGATATCGATGAATAAGACAAAGATGATGGAAAATGATATTCCTGTTGTGTGTTATTATCTCTTTTTTTATGAGTTCAAGTCCGGTTTCACAAATTTTGTGATGTATAACTATTCCTTAGTCTTCTTGGTAGTGTGGTAGTTGGAAAGGAAGGATTAACTACAGATTACTTACTCTTGTGTATTACAGATTACTTACTCTTGTGTATTAGTGGTAAATTATTTTGACTAATTGATGTATGATTGACTTGGATGGTCACTTGCTCAATCTTTATAGTCATGGTATTAGTGTTTGGCCCAAAGGTATGGTTGGTTGATTTGGATGGTCACTTGCTCAATCTTTACAGTCATGGTATTAGTGTTTGGCCCAAGAGTATGGTTGGTTGATTTGGATGGTCACTTACTCAATCTTTACAGTAACAGTTGGTATGAAATCACAATTATATAGGTGAATAGAGGAGCATGAATAGTTTTTTGTTCTTAGGATGGAAGTGAGTTGTATTTTTCTCACTAGAGAAACCATGATTTGATGGCAGACATTAGTTGGAATGGTAAGCAAAAAAAGTAAATTGTGTGAGTTGTGTGGAATAAAAAGGACTCACCACCATGTGTTAATATGAGTCACACATTATTTCTAGCAAGTGTACGATGTAATGTTTATTATGATATATTGGTCCTAGAAATGTTTGATTATGTACTTGGTATCTCTAAGAGATGAAGTATGTAATGTATGTAATTATGTAATGTATGTAATTATGTAATGTATGTAACATGTAAAGGGAATATCGTTGTAAGATCTGATTGGGAATGCATACTCCTTTGTCATGTGTCCATATTCATTTGTATTGCCAAAAACCTCTTTTATAGAGTTCTATAACACCTAGAGTGAGGTGAGCCATGTCACAAGTAGACTATATGTTATATGGGTGGACTTTGGGAGGTGCCTATAAACCATTTGTTTCACATTCATGGGGAGTTCATCAAGAAGTTGAATAAACCATGTACCTCAAGTTGGTTGATGACCCAAACATTCTGGTGGATGGTTGTCACTTTATATGGACTTTGTTAGTTTGGTTTATCACTTTATATGGACTTTGTTAGCTTGGTGATGCATGATCGAGGTAACAAGAGATAGTAGTAGGTTAGACCAAAGATTTAGAGGACTTGTTGATGATGAAGACATGACCTCACCATGGTAAAGATAAGTAGTCGTTAAAAAGGAGTGTTGAGATATGTAACTCCCACTTGTCTTTGGTGTGATCATATTTATTTATTCACTTTATTGGTCATTATTAAGTAGAATTATAGTCTCTACAAGAAAGAGTCTCTTCTTATCTTTTAGTGATTGTTGAGGCCTAGTTGATTTAAGAGGTTCTCTCCAATTAGTTAACTTCCTAAATTAGTGTGAGGTTGAGATATTTACTCAACCAAATAGATCCTGAAATAAAGTTCATCTATATTAACACAATATTACTAATAAATCCTGAAATCAAAATAGTTCATCCGTATTAACACAATATTACTTGTTTTTGTTTCTAATATATACTCTATTACACATTTTTTATTTATGTAATTATTTCTACTCTCCCATTTCCCAATACTTATCTCCTTTCGATCCGTGCTAACCGCAATAAAACCTATCCGAACACCTTTGTCTCTTGATCTGTCACCAAAGAACGAGCCTAACACATCAGTATCAGCGTATATCTATTTTCTTATTTGATAACCAGAATTAGGGAAACCCGTTTTCTCAAAATACGCGTCGTAGCAAAAATCCGCAAATTCACCGTATCTGAGGATCTCAAGTCCGAGAACGGGATTCATGGGATCAAGAAGTCCCTTCCAAGATTGACTCCCTGGATATCTCGCCACAAATAACCAACTTCTTGTTGGGTTACTTGTGCAGGCTCTAACTGTTCCCATTAGTAGTTGGTGAAGAGGGACACAGTGAGGGCTTCATCTCAGAAGCCCATAAATCATTTCTATCAAGAGGAAATGTAAATCGAACCATATTCTCTGATAGTTTACAATCAGAGATCAGATTCTGCTTGCCTGTAGTGTATGAGAACAAACTGGATTCGAAGCTATGCGTTGGCACTCTTCGTAAGATCGAAATTTATCATAGAGTCCCTTTCACTTTAGGATTGACTCTGCAGATAGAATGGAGAGATAAAGCAAAAGCCTTAGATAAATAGTATATACAGGCAGCGAGTTTTTCATGAGATATTGAAATTTGAGGCAAGGATGACATCACGGCTTACCATTCCTCTGAGGTAAGCAGTAAACGTAAGGTTTTTGAAGTCTGTCTACACGCTGGAAAGTTTACGGTCATGATGGAAAGAGCAATAGATCTGTGAGCAGGGTCGGTTGGTAGAAAACTTCTACATGTATCCAGATGCCTAGCTATTAAAGCTACATCCAACTCATATTTGAATCAGGCATACGGAAACGGGACTCTATATTTTAAGTAATGTTGTCCTGTTTCATGCTGCCCACCAGAAATGTCACGAGAACCGACCAATAAATGTGAAGGTAAGAAAACCGAATGCACACGCACGAAAAATCATTGGGATTCTTAACGTTAACGTCTGTAATATTTGGCTGCCTTTTTGCAACTACTCATGATACAGGTCAAAGTTTTATACTGTGCAATCGTGCGCATGGATCTATGGCACTTTACCATCCTATCGTATTACATACGACTTTACAGTGTAGAGACTTCAAAATATCTTTTCTTAACTCCTTACCTCATCGGAATGGAAGGTTCGAATGTCGTCACTGACTCAAACAATACAAAATTATGGGCAGGGTAAACGTCGTCGACGAAGTTTTTTTTTAATTCTGGTTGTAGTTAGATGAATCTATGTCATTTCATATTTTAAGTACCACGCTTAAATTAAATAATTTGGTATTAAGGTCAATGTTTCAGACAACCCTACTTAAAAAAAATAATTGTGATAAAACACATTAATTGTGATAAAACACATTTCTTTCTGCTATGGGTAAAGGTATTCTCGTTTATTAAAAATGCCATAATATGCTTACAAAAACAACTTTCAAAAATATAGAGCAAACGTTTAGGAATGGTACAACTTCACTCCTTTATACCAATCACCATAATTTTATTTATTATTATTATTATTATTATACCTTTTATTATTATTATTATTATTATACTAAGTGGGTCACACATCCCACAAGCATGAAACACATATAAAGAGAGTTGATATGTATTGATATGTAATTCTAAACTCTCTATTGATATATATAAATACCGTATTTCAATTCATATATATAAATTGTGAAGTTTCTCTTTTTATTATAAATTTTAAGTAATATACTTTTTATTATTTTATCCAAAAAATTAAATTATATTTTATTTGTTTTTAATAATAATAATATATTTTTATAGTTACAGTAGGACATTAAAACATTAAATTAAATTTGAGATAACAATTTGATTATGAGACTTCTTTATTTGTGGGATAAAGGATTTTCTCTACACAAAGATTTGACCCTAAAGTAAGGTATACATACTCTAGTGCCCTCTAAATTTGAACACAACCAACCTTTAAAATGAAAACACATACTGTGAACCATTCATCATAATAAAAAATT
>SNQJ01S0021775.1:14761-24860 GCA_010110895.2 Picea sitchensis | reverse complement strand
AAAAAAAAAAAAAAAAAACACATGAACTATGATTGTGAACAAGCATCTCTTAAGATTTTCCATATATAATAAATATTATGTCTATTTTTAACATATATTATAATTAATAAACTAATCCATAAAATCATCCATATATAATTTATTACATAACTAACTTCAATAATATAAGTAAAACATATTCAACATTGATCAACATTAATGCATACTTATCTCCATAACATAAATAAGACATAATCAACATTGATCAGTGTTAATGCATACTTATCTCCATAACATGTTAATGGAGACCATCACCTTTAGGGACCAATAACCTCTAAAGTGACAAATAAGACCAATAACCTTTAAAGTGACAAATAAACGAAATTGATATTCAACTTTGTTATAGCTAACAATTAGCTTTACTACCTTCAAATGACTCACTAGTTTTTTTACGAAGTTTAAAAAACAAAATTTCACTTACAATTCAATAGACACCCCTCATATATAAACATTATTACCTTTTAAACGGGTATTGTTTTCCTATTGACAAAGCTAATTTGATAGACTATTACGCTTTTTGAATACATATTTTATTCCTATGAATCTATGTCATTTTAAGTTATTTTAAATTAATGATTCTGGTTAAAGTTTTATATCGAAATCGATGCATAAACTTTAAAGCCAACTATAGCTTCCTCACGTTCTTACTTTTAATAAAAAAACATATATTTCTATCTCTACTTTCTTATATGTACAAAGATATTCTCGTGCATGAAAAAATGTCATGCAACGTTTCCAAGGAGTCTAGTATGTCAACAAAAATAATTTACTTTCATATTTTGACTTTTCAAATAAATATCTAGAAGTGGTATAATGTAACACTTCTGTTTTCCAGTTTGTAATTATTCATAAAATAAGATTATCATGTTAAGGCATACAGACGATGTAAATGTATTATTGTTAAATTGTTCATAATTGATTGTTGGGGAGTGAAGCCTTGAAGTAGGAGCCATGATATTTCTAGAGGAAAGAATCAGTTAATGAAGGAAAGGACTGGTGGTTCAATAATCAACCACCTCCATGAATGAAAACATGGGGTGTCAACCTGAAGTACCACAGAGACTTGCAAACAGGAGCTTCCTTCTGACAGAAGGAACATGATAGGTCGGAATTTACTCGGAAACCTTCCAAAAAAAGGAAGGTAAGATATATACACGGAGGCGGTAAGGAAGGGGGACAACAAGAGAAGAGACACCAGACGAGAGCGCAAGTTTGGAAGGAGATGCATGAATCAAAAGAAACTGTAGAGAACATGACCTGAAGAACCCGAACGCGAGTTTGGTGCTGAGGAAGCATATGATAAACCTCGTTGGGTTGTTTTGACAGAGAGTTTCTCTGTCAGATGGTATAGTTCCCTAGTGATATCATGGCTTGGCACAGGGGTGGCCAGAGTCCTAAGGATGAATCCCTCCGAGCCTATGGTTGGGTGGAAAGGCACACAACCACAGTTAGTTAGCGAGTTGTAACCTGTAATAGATAAGTATTATCATACCCTGTATAATTGAGTTGTAATTATGTAATAAATTTCGATATCCTCTGAATGACTCAAGGATGTGCATGGTTTCTTAATTATTATACTGTATCTCTTTATTCTTGTTTCAATTGTGTATTTAAGTAAGTATGGAATTGTTTAATTTGTACATATAAATGTCCAATCCCTGTGGTGGCTTAGGTTAAAATAAGTGGACTGTGAGTTCATCAACGTTGGGCACGGTTTTCACGGGTGCACGTCGACACTCCAAGTTTCCCTGAGTCTCCGGGAGGATGGAGTCTATTAAGCTCAGGAGAGGTAGTGCATATATGCATGGGGTCTATATGAGGCGGGCAGAGGATGAGAACCTCTTAAGTTCTAAACTTGATGAAGGAGTGCAAGGGGTGTGGAAAAGACTTTTCTAAGTGTTAAGCTCAGGAGAAAGAGCACAAAGCTTACGCTAGCACCTAAGTCCTTCATAATTGACGAAGCTCAGGAAGGATAACGAGAATCAAGTATCAAAAGGGGATATCCTTTCGTTGGAAGATGAACGGACGAGATCCATTTGGGAGGATCCAAGGTCTGTCATGATCATTAGATTTGAAGGAGGAGTGCAGGCGTTAATGCCTCAACTCCTTCAGTCTTCGCAAGTTCGGTGAATGTTGGTAATCATCGTAAAGGAGGCAGATTCTGCGAAGCCTGAAGCCTAGGGAAGACGTAGACTATTGATTTGAGATAATTCTCAGTCATCTGATCTGCTAGTTCAGAGTTCACGCATTCGAGAGAATTGTGTGTTGGAGCGGCCAAAACCTCCAAAGGTCGAAGTCGTGAACTGATCTGGATCATGGATCTATGGATCCTTAGGGACCCTTCTCGATCGTCTGATCTATGAGTTTGGAGTTCGCTCTTCGAGAGAATTGTGATTTGGAGTGACCTAAACCTCTAAAGGCCAAAGTTGTGAAGTGATATGTACCGTGGATCTATGAATTCTTCAAGACCCTTCTTGACTGTCTAATCTATGAGTTCAGAGTTCGCGCTTCAACATAATTGCAAGTTGGAGTGACCAAAACCTCCTAAGGCGAAGTTACGGAGTGCTCATTAGTTAAACCTCGAGTCAGAACCCGAGGTCACATTTGAGAAGGGCCTAGAAAGAGGGTATAATGCCCATTGCTTCAGATTCCACAGAAGCCCAAAATCCCAAATTCATCGTGAGTCGTTGATCTTCTCAGACAGTAGGGGACGTTGATCCCTTCATGCTATTTCAAAACTTCTCCAATTCGGATTTCAGGAGAATTGGCTTGTGGTGAGGGTAAAGCGCCCGGAGCCCGAAGTTTCGAAGCACCGTAATAAGCGCTTGTGGCCTTGGTGTCCGGTCATACCTCATGGTCGTATGCGATGGTCTCCAAAGAAAAAGGGGATAGGTCCTAATTTCAAATTTGGAGGCCAAGGTCTCGAGCGCTGAATTTCCCCACTAGCTGACGTGTTAGCCAAAGGTCAAGCCTAGTCGATGGATTGGTTGGCGAATGGATATTCACCATAGGTTTAGGAGCACTGGAAGCTTCAGGATATCGAAGAACTTGAGATGAACTATTTTGGGTTGGATATACATGGAATCCATGTGGCCCCGACCAATGAACACCTGAGGAACTTGGGAAGGGTATACCTTCCAGTTCTGAGCTTGGTTCTGAGCATGGAGACCATGGTTGGAGAGCTCTGGATGAGCAGAATATGATAGAGACCCTAGATGGAGGATTTCATTACTTGAGGAGACCAAAATTTTGATGCCCTATTCATTAAATTGTTAACTAAGGGATTAGGTGTGTTACAAATTGGTATCAGAGCACGACAACAACACTTGGCCTACTTGGGCTCATGTATGAGTCGCATGAAAATACTTTTTTGGAGGAATTTAAGGGGTAACACTCTATCTTACCGCATTCCTAAGAGGTCTAGTCAAACCCCTACCAAAGATAGGAATGAGGTGCTTCATTGTTGATAGATGTTTTGGAAATTTGCACGGTATTTTGCTAATGTTTCCAAAGAAAGAAGACGACTTCACTATGAAAATCGTATGTGTTGTTGTACAGACATAAGATTGGTTTACCAATTCTAGGATGAGCATGTTGAGATTATTACTGGTAAATGGAAATTTTCTACATAAATTCCTTAAGTAGAAGGATGTAGATTAAAATGTAGTTGGGATTTTACCCAATGAGATTGAATCATCATAGTTTGTTGCAAAGGAAGCCTATAATTTATTTGGGGAATGATAGTTGGTCCTACAAGAGTAGGATTATGTTGATGAGCACTAATAGAAAGACTTGGATGTGAATGGATGGAAAGGATTCGTAGTAGTAATAATTACTTCTTTAATGAAGGGTTAAACCTTGTATACATGTATAATCCCTCACGATCAGAGGAATGATTCTGGTGACCATTCTCTGAAAGGGGAGAGCATGCACAACTCTTGGGTTTCGAAGGGAACTGAGAAAAAAATTATGTTTCTGGGTACATGAATTGTGGGGCAGGGTTTTTTCCAGTCAAGATGATAAACAAAGTTGTAGAAATATAGAGTGATTAAGTGAGAAATCAGAGCAACCTCCCTTGCTTGGTGGATAGGAAACTAACCTGCCAGAATTCTTGTGGGAGAAGGAGAGTGGCCTCAATCTTTGAATATTGTTGAACAAAAGGAAGAATCCTAGGTGTAATGGTCAAGATTGATTTTGACCTAAAGATACTCTGGACTTCTGAACTAGGATACTTAGTAAGTAGTCCAAATAATATTAGACTTTAATGATTAAGATTAAGGTAGAATGGTTGATTAAATGTTGATCTTGAATGTGATAAAGGAAGTGTTGGGGCACTTCCAGAAGCCCAATGGGTCAGAATGACATCCAGTGGTGGATGGTATCCATATAGGTATATTTGGACACTAGTGAAGGGAATCTAGAAAAGGTTCTCCTTGATTAAGAGATCTATTGATCAAGACTAGTTGGAAGCCAAGTTGGTTGTCATGTTACCTTGAGCAAGGTTTTAATTGCCCATTTTGTATTTATACGTTGGGTAATGTTCTATGGAAATTAAGGCAAGAGTGTTTTTTTTGCTAGTTGTTATCGCATAGAAATGGAAACATAGTTATGACTATGTCTGCTAAACTGCCAGGTAGATATCTTGTGAATGACTGCAAGCTCTCAACTGGGAGGGAAGCTCAATGTTGAGTGTCCCTATAAGAATTTTCATAAGGATGACAAAAATATCCTTGGAGGAGGATCTGGAAGTCTGATATGTCCATGTGCATGTATGACATGGAAAAAGGTGCAAGCAATGAGCTTGCATGATGAACATTTGGAGTGTGTGTGTTTATGATTGAGTGCATAGATTTAATGCATTATGAAGCTTCTTGATATGAATCCTGATAGTAATACTAGTTAGGTGTGAATGATATTAAATGTGAAAGTGATGCACATGTATGATGTAACAGTATAGGTACACTAAAGGCGTGAGGTGACTGTCTAAATGAGCGATGTGGAAGGAAAGAATTGCACTTGCCAAGATAAAGTGAATACCATGGATGCATGGTTGACTCCATTTTGAAGAGTCATGAAAGTTTTGTTTTGAATGATAGCCTAAGGGGAATGTGCTCCATTCCCTCAAGAAATACTAGTGTAAATAGAAGAACGAGTGGATGAGAAAGGATGCTCTGTTGTCATAATAACAGGAAATTGATTCTACCTTGAAGGTCACATGAGAATGATTGTGAACAATCATGAGTGGACTAATTTTAAAATAGAGATGTAGGTGGGCTCTGAAATATACCTATGGAAGCTATGCTCGGGCTTATGATTATGCATATGGTTAAGCACATCATGAATTTAAGTTAACAAAACTAGGATAGGTGTGGATACATAATCTGGATGCATGTCTATATTCCTTAAAGAATGCTTAGTGACAAGTTGAAGCTAATTCAAGGTTGAGGCCATCATAGATAGTGATGGATATGCAATGAGGAAGATGCATGTTGAAGGAGTTCCCTATGAAGAAACTATGTAAGGACCCTATTAGGTGAACATAGTCACAAACCTAATAATTGTTGAAGGTTGGGAAATGGGATGCAAAGCTTGTTTATATAAGAATCCTGGATTACATTTTGAACAACATCATGTAATGAATAGAATACTAATAAATTAACATGTTTGAATTAAATAGTCTTGGTTGAATTTAGGTTAAGAAAAGTAAGTAAGGCCTTAGAAATAACTCAGTTGGGTTGAGAACTCTAGGTTGTGTGGAAGGAGTTCGAAAAAAGGGAAGAGCCCCTAACTTGTTTCTTGTTGTGTGTTACGTGTTCTTTGGAATGAGAAAGTTGATTTACTAATAAAAGTAAATGTTTTGACACCATAGTGATGATGATTATATTACTGCAGAAACAATTGAGAACTGTCGGTATTGCATTCATGAAAACCTTTGAGGATAATGTGATGAAGTGAAAAAATATATGCTAGGACATTTTGAAGATGTTTAATGGATTTGAATATTATGATACATGCATATTATCTAATATTACAACTAATGTAATTGTGATTATAATGATGCATGATGTGTATAGAAAGGAATTGGAACTGCTAAGGAAGACAATTGCCAATGATGGGCAACTTCAAGCAAAGGATGACCATGGAAAGGATATGGTTGAAAGATTGTTGACAAGACTGTAAAATCCCCATGGAGAACCACCGATGGGATACTATCAAAGAGGGTGCTAGTAGCCAAGAACAAGTATAAAAATGTTCATGCTTAGGTGGCACAAGGTATGAAAAGATCGATAGCATCTGAACAAAATGATCTCTTTTGACTCAAAAAGGTCAAAAACCTTTACTAAGAGATCGTAAAAACCCCTTTGATCAACTACAGTTTGATATCATGAGGATTGTGGAAGAAAACCCTATTGAAGAAGGTTAATTAAGAACCTGACATAGGAAATGAATACGAGTCGTTCATCGAAAAGAAATTGATCTTAGTCATTAGATCAACTTTAAGATCCACTGGAGTTAATAGATCAAACGCTAGTCGTTTGATAAGATCGACGACATGCATTCATTGCGGAGATTGCATATGCATACAGGTTAATGTCGAGACCTGTACTCGTAATTTAAATTCAATATAGCGTTGTTTTGAGTTTGGGATCCGATAGTGGATCGGACGGCCCGTATCTATTACAGAGATCAAAAGGATAATTAAACTGTGAGCTAGTTGAGGTTTCGCAATCCCTTGCAGCCGTTGGATATGGGGGAAGACATATCTTCACCATTGAATTGCAAAAAATGGGTTTAGCCAGGATCATAGCACTCAGACACGGGAGCTAAAAGGGTAGCACTTGAAAGGAATGGAACTAAGGTCACAACTCTCGATTGCATGGAGAGAAAATGAAGTTCATATGGGCCAGTCAAGGAAGGTAGAGTTTAGCTCTCTATGTTAGACTGTGGTCACGGGGACTGGCTCTATGGGAGTGAATGTGCTCATAGTTAGCACATTGCATGGAATTGCTTTGAGGAAAATGCATGTTTTCATAAAGGACAGATAATGAACCTTCCATTGAGGAAGGATGACCTTCCAAAAATTTTACTTACATTGTATGGATGTCAAAGGAAAGAAAATTTGGGTGACCAAGAGTGTGGGAACCTTGGTTAATAATGAAGGAAGAATGCTTGGGCACATTTAAGAGAAACATTTAGTTTCATGTGCGTTGATTTGCAATTGTGATTAGCATGTAGCAGGAAGCATAGTCCTGCTATAAGAGTGAGCGAGGAGGAATAATCCCTATGGTGAAGAGGTTGGTTAAACTCCAACACACCATAGAAGGGTGCTTGTCACCAAGTGTGGAAGCTTGAACATCAATGTGAGGGTGCATTGGCTATGAATGTGGCCATGAACATTGGCACATTGATTAAAGTCATTTAATATTTGAATTGCACTTGGAAAATTTAGTATGTTGACAGGATGCTTACATAATAGTAATATTTCACTTTTTATTTATATACCCAAAATAGATGAAAAAGACTTGCACTGTTAGTATGTATCATATGAAAATATAGTGTGCATGAAAACTAACAATTAGTTTGGTTGAAGGAAGTTTACTTGAAGGAAGAAAGATTCTTGGATATGGAAATGTTGTAAGCCCATAAGGGAGACCGATTTCTTGTTGAGCTAAAATGCTATGGGGAATAAAGTCCCATTCTTGTGAATATGGTTCCTTGTGGAACATATATGAAAATAAACAAAGGAATTGGAAAATCTGTGGGTGACAGATTTGCTATAAAATTCTGAAATTTAGAATTTATGGTGATGTCTCGTGAATTTTGTAAACCTGTGATATAGGTGAGAAGAAAATATTTGTCCAGAAAGGACATATGAGGGTTGTCAAGATGAAAAGCATGAAAGAGGCGACTATTGAGACATGAGAACCATGCGGTAATTCATGATCACCTGGAGTATGTTCTGTTGAGGTAACACAAGCCGGATGGATGCCTTGGAAGAGCAAGTGTGAGGGATGCCTTGACTGTAAGGCTCGATGAAGTCTTTAAAATTCTTCTTGTGTGAGAAAGCCTTGGAAAGGAAAGATGGGTCACCCGAAGAGCTGTATATCAGAGAAGGCGATGCCTTAGCCTGGGCCTGGAGGGTGAGTGAATTCAAGGAAGAGGAGACTATGATAGTTCTTCCCAACTATTGATTGGGATTGCACACACAATGGGTATGTCTGGGAAGAAACTGTAAGCCTGAATAGCAAGAAAACCATGTGGGTGCAAACCCATGAACTGCACAGTTAAGTATTGTGCTAGATTATGAAGTTTTCCTCTTGAATTTTGAACAATAGTAAGATGTTTTCTCAAAACATTGTGATTAATGTGCTTGTTGTCCAAGAAGTTATTGAAGACAGGTGATGAAGGCAAAGAGTCCGAAAAGGAACTAACTATGAAAGAGAATCGATATTTCTGAAGCAGCTAGATGAGGAATTCATAATAGGTGTTATTGAGAAAGAACACTGAGGATAGTGTTCCTTTTAAGGGGGAGGGGATTGTAACACCCCTGTTTATCCTAGCTTGTAATTAATCATAAAATAGGATTACCATGCTAAGGCATGCAGATGATGTAAATGTATTATTTTTAAATTGCCCATAACTGACTGTTCGGGGGTGAAGCCTTGAAGTACGAGCCATTATATCTCTAAAGGAAAGAATTAGTTAATGAAGGAAAGGACTGGTGGTTGAATAATCAACCACGACCATCAATGGAAACATAGGTTGTCAACCAGAAGTACCACAGAGACCTGCAGACCCGAGCTTCCTTTTAACAGAAGGAAGAGGATAGGTCGGAAACCTTCCAAAAGAAGGAAGGTAAGATACATACACAGAGGTGGTAAGGAAGGGGGACAACAAGAGAAGAGACACTGAAAGAGAGAGTAAGCTCAGAAGGAGATGCACGAACCAAAAGTAAGTGTAGAGAACACGACCTGAAGAACCCGAATGCGATTTTGGTGCTGAGGAAGCATCTAATAAACCTTGTTGGGTTGTTGTGACAGAGAGAGTCTCTCTGTCAGATGGCATAGTTTCGTAGTGATATCATGGCTTGGCACAGGAGTGGCCATAGTGCTAAGGATGAATTCCTCTAAGCCTATGGTTGGGTGTAAATACACACACCCACAGTCAGTTAGTCGGCTGCAACCTTAATAGATAAGTATTCTCATACCCTGTGTAATTGAGGTGTAAATATGTAATAAAGTTGGATATCCTGTGAATGAATCAGGGATGCACATGTTTGATTAATGGTTATATTGTATATCTTTATTCTTGTTTAAATTGTGTATTTAAGTAAGTATGGAATTGTCTGATTTGTACACGTAAATGTCTGAGCCCTGTGGTGGCTTAGGTTAAAATAGATGGACTTTGAGTTCGTCGACCTTGGGCACAGTTTTCACGGGTGTACGTTGACACTCCCAGATTCCCTGAGTCTCTGAGAGGATGAAGTTTTTTAAGCTCAGGAGAGGTAGTGAAGATATGCACGAGGTCTCTATGAGGCAAGTAGAGGCCGAGAACCTCTTAAGTTCTAGACTTGATGAAGGAGTGCAAGGGGTGTGCAAAAGACCCTTGTAAGTGTTAAGCTTAGGAGAAAGAGCACAAAGCATACACTAGCACCTAAGTCCTTTATAACTGACGAAGATCAGGAAGGATAGTCAGAATCAAGTATCTAAAGGGGATATCCTTTCGTTGGAAGATGAATGGACGAGATTCATTCGTGAGGATCCAAGGTCTGTCATGACCATTAGATTTGAAGAAGGAGCACAAGTGTTAATGCCTCAACTCCTTCAGTATTTGAAAGTTCGACGAATGTTGGTAATCATTGTAAAGGAGAAATATTCTCTGAATCCTGGAGCTCAGGTAAGACATAGACGATTGATTTGAGATAAGTCTCAGTCGTCTGATCTCCTAATTCAGAGTTCGTGCATTCAGGAGAATTGGATGTTGGAGCGGCCAAAACCTCTGAAGGTCAAAGTCGTGAAGTGATCTGGACCGTGGATCTATGGATCCTTCGAGACCCTTC
>SNQJ01S0021775.1:0-14658 GCA_010110895.2 Picea sitchensis | reverse complement strand
CTCAGGATTTAAGCCCTAGGTTATAGCTCGAGGTCACATTTGAGAAGGGCCTAGCAAGAGGGGATAACGCCCATTTCTTCGGAGTCCTCCGAAGCCTAGAAGATGAAAGTCATCGTGAGCCATTGATCTCCTCAGAGAATAGGGATTATTGATCCCTTCACGCCAGTTCGAAACTTCACCAATTTAGAGTTCGAGAGAATTGGTGTGTGGTGAGGGTAAAATGCCTGGAGCATGAAGTTTCGAAGCTCCATAATAGGTGCATGTGGTCTTGGCGTCTGGTCATATCCCATGGTCATATGTGATGGTATCCGAAGAAAAAGGGGATAGGCCCTAATTTAAAATTTGGAGGACAAGCTCTCGAGTGCTGAATTTCCTCGCCAGTCGGCGTGTTAGCTGAGGGTCAAGCCCATTCGATGGATTGGTTATCCAATGTATCTTTGCCATAGGTTTAGGAGCACTGGAAGCTCTGGGATATCAAAGAACTCAGAATAAACTATTTTGGGTTGGATCTACATGGAAGCCACATGGCCCCGACCAATGAACACCCGAGGAACTTGGGAAGAGTATACCTTCCCATTCTAAGCTCGGTTTTGAGCATGGATACCATGGTTGGAGAGATCTATGAGAAGATTGTGATAGAAACGTTGGATGGAGGATTTGATTACTTGAGGAGACTGAAATTTTGATTCCCCATTCCTTAAATTGTTAACTAAGGGGTTGGGTGTGTTACATACAACTTCACTCTATATTCTATATTAGCTATAACCTAATCTATATAATTTAAAATTTAATGTTTTTATAGACATGTAATTATGCATTTTTAAATGTTTAATAACATATGTTTCCTCTTTGGAGATCATTGGTTCAAATCCAAAAGGGGTAGGGTATGTACACTTTCGTAAACTTTAGCATTTAAATCACTAGGTAGAGGGGGTCTCTTGTCCCATAGAGAAGGGGTTTCATATACCAATTTGGTGACTCGCTAGGCCATGATCTTAAAATTAGATTATTATTGTTATTATAATAAAAAATGTGGAGAAACGTTAATTAAGAATTTTACCCTAAATAGTTTGGAAAATAAATTGGATACCAAACCTAGATTAAAAAGGAAATGAATAAAATGATTGAATTGGATCATGAGTGTAAAAAAAAATCCTTGAACTTCATATTTTTTGGTTGAAAAGTGTAGAAATATGAGGAAACACTAGCAGTAGTAAAAGAATAGCTAAAAAATAAGCCACAAAATGAAAACAACTTACCTCAAAAATCAAAAGAGGTTGGCAAAAATAATCGAACATAAAAATAGGTTTATTCATGTCAAGGTAATATCTAATGACCATAAATATGGAATATTCAGTAACTCTCCAAGATTAAAAGGATTAGGAATATTTATAAAGGAATACCTCATTCCAAATGACCAAGATGAATTAAGGAAGGAAAATCAAAAGGTAAAAGAAGCTAGGAAGGAAGGAAAGTGGGAAAAATTAGAAATAAAAAATCTATTATTCGGGCGAAAGACCAAAATGATACTAATAAATATGAATTTGGGATAGTCTGGATCCTCTCTTATAACTGTCATGACATTCCATGGCATAAGTATCCTATCTTAAGTTGGATCCTGAGTGAAATTGGTATTATGTTTCTAGTTGAAACTTCGGAGAATGAAGAATCTAAGGTCTCTTACATAGAAGTATTTGTATTATGGTCAAAATGGAACAGGAAATCCTACCATATAGGGATTGGAGGCATAAGTTGTTACATAAAAAATAAATCATATCCTCACATTTGGTTTCTTAAGATATACCCTCTTAATCAATACATTTGGATAGAGATTTTAGACATTAATACTCAAAATATTTATATAGTTATTTGTTATTTCACACCTATTAATTCTAGATTTTATAAGAAAAACAATCTAGATAAAAATTCTCCCTATAATAACTTAGAAAAATATATTTACAGTCTAAAAAATAAAGGTAATATCCTTATGCTATGAGACTTTAATGCTAGAAATACAACTAATCAAGCTATTCTTTTAGGCAATGATTCCAACTGTAATATTTTACTCCTAGAATGGGACCTTGTTTTAGCTAAAAAATACAAAAGAAACTCTAAATATATGATTGCTAATTTGTTTGGGAATGAGTTATCAGGCTCTGCAGTTCTCAAGGCGTAACAATTTGGAATGGTCTAATGAAGTGGTCGAAATCCAACTGGATGACTTATATTCCTGGGTTGGGGAGTAGTGTCATGGACTAATTGATATTTGATATCCCCATTTACAACCAAATAGTAATTTTTGACCTTTTAAGTGACCGTGAACCCAACTCTAATCATAAAACTTTAACCCTAACTCTAAACTTTTTTATTCACAAAATCCCCATGGAAAAAAAATACGATAACCAAAGGCACTTATTTTTTGACAAAAGTAAATATGATCTTTTCTTAAAGGAATTAAATATTGAAGTAAATATCATATCTTTTAAGGACCACATTGAATACCTCTATCATAATTTTATGACAACCCTTTCTACATCCATTAACAAGTTCTCTATCGAGATGTTATGTAAAAATAAAAATAAAACAACCCAACCTTACTACAATAAGGAGTGTAAAATTGCTAGGAAATCCATTAAGAATGCTTCTAATGATCACTTAAAACCCAATAAGATAAACATTCACAAATCCGTAATTACAAATAAATCCCACAACAAAAGAGCATGTGTCAAGGCTTGAGGACTTGGCCTCCATGAAGAAATGGAATTCATTGAAAAATATCAACCACACACAAGAGCTAAGGAGGGTGGATTATGCCATGATAAAATCCAAATATCTTGCACATATAGGCCACACAAGAAAAAAGACAACCAAAAATCATGTAAAACACCAATAATCTTTGACAAAAACTTAAATAGTTCTTAAAATTATTAGTATATACCAAAAATAAATCCCAATAGGCTGATCTCCATCCTATTGAATTTGATTTTAATTTTCTAAGATCACATCAAGAATTAAACAAGAGACATACACAAATTAGAAAATAAGTTCTACAAAGATTACCAAAAATATCGAATAAACTTAGAATAGTTGCAAAGAAAGAATTAAAAAAAAAACTTTGAAAAAGTTATATTTTACCCCTTTTAAAAAGAATTTAAGATAGAATAGAATATCTCATGTAAAAGGATACATTTTCAAAAAAAACTATGTGTTCCTAACTAGAAACAAGAATCTTACTACATTAGAACAATCCTCTTGGAACAATCCACTTTGGCTAAAAATTCATCAAAATTATAGAAATTAAATAGATATTCATGCCTACAAGACAATTACTTACTGGGAATGACATGAAAGTATGAATTCGAACTTCAATCCACAAAACAATCATTTGTAGTTATCACAAACTATAAATATTTTAATGAAAATGATCATCAAAGCTCAAATATACTCCAATACCATGTTCAATAAAGACATATATTCACAAAGCTTGAAATGTTTAATACATTCACTCACAAACATATCAAACCTAGTGACACTAGTATTTAAGTGCTTTAAAACCCCTCAAATAAATGGTAAAGATTAATCCATGACACTAATGATAGTTATTAATGTTTAAAGCATTTTAAATAAGAACAAAACTCATATCAATCATCGACAAACGTTCCTCCATGGATTTTAAGAATATATCACAGACCAATCCGGTGAGAAGCCACAATGAAAGTGTATATAAAATCAAGTAGATGTTGAATCGTCAGATCACTCATGTATAGGACAAAAATGTGACTACAAAATCATTTTAGAAGACCACACTAAAAGCACATTAGATGAAGTTGAACTTAAAATAACTCGTAATTTTGAAATATCCTAACATTCTTCCTATGTAATGTACCTGGGGTGGTACCCAATGGGATAATGAATGTAGTGTTCATAATAATGGAATAGGCCCACTTGGTAGTTGATAGGTAGTTAGAGGAAATAATATAATAATAAGGGGTACTTGTCACAGACCCTTAGGAATACTTATGAGAAAGTATAAGTATACATGAGTATCAGTTTATGGAGTTATGTTGGATATGTTATGTTGTAGCAAGAATATCTTATGAAGTGATCCATTCCATAATGAGTAATTGATGGTGTTACCCTAGCTTAAGGGTTCTTGTCTATATTCTTTTTTTTATGGTGTTAATGTTTTGTTATTTCTGAAGTCAAGGGTTTATTCTCAATCTTAAAGGTTTATCTTTATCTTATGTCTATCCAGGTTTACTACATCCCACCTCAATAAATATAATTTTTCAAATGGGCCTCTCTGTGTACTATTTTGAAAAGGCCATTTTTTTCTATACTATATGGGCTTCAACATACAAATAGTTCTCTCACACTTTCTTTATCCAAACAATGAAGGACCCACTCCACACACAAGATTGCAAGGATTGAGACTCCATTTTTTTTAAGGACAAAGTGTGCAATAAAATGCTTCACAAATCCACCAGTCCAAATTGATAAAAATACTATAGATGATGTAAATCCCCCCCATATAGTCATATTATCATGATGTAGCTTATTCTAGAAGGTGGGGAGGGGGTAGAGTAAGAGATTCATGTCACATGGTCTAAGTATTTTGGAGCTTATACAAAAAGAAAAATGATCACATAGTACATATTAGCACCCGAGTGACACAATTACTCACGGTGCAAACATACAAGAAAGAGTGTTTATGATATTTACAATATAGAATGTACTATATATTCTATTACACTATCACCATACCAGCTAGAAAAGAAGGAATAGTTTATATCTAGAAAATAGTCCAACCACATTGTTGATGCCCAAAAGCGCAACATTGAATCCCTTCTTGCAAATGGGTTGCAATGCCTTATTACTTATATATATTTAATAATATACTAAATAGGTGGGACCCCATTTATGTGAATAATGATGAAATACACTTCTTTGATTTGCACTCATGACTACCTTGCGAAAATGATTCTACAATTTGAGAATAAACCTAGAACCTTGAGCCACTTTCCATGTGAAATGGATGAAGGATGAATGTGTTGGCAATTTAATTTAAATAAAAGAAAGGGGGGGAATGTTTGTTTTAATAAGTATCTTGGTTTATTCTTTCTACACATATATTTGACATGTTTTTCAAACTTCAAGCACGAGCCACATGTAGTTATGGTGTCTTGCACTTATGGTATACTTGTTATTATTGTGGATAATTGATAAGTTTTATGAAATGGAAATCCTTCACTAGAAAGGAATGTGGGACATGAAATGTTCTGGTGCTAAGTATTGAATACACATATAAGACTTATGAAATTAATGTGTGGAGGCCAATTTGGTTTTGGATTGAAATTTTATGTGGAAAACATAATGGACTATGTGTTGGAAGTTTGGGTGAGCTCATACTTGGCTATGGTTGATGGAAATTAATGTGGGAAATGACGTGCAATTACTGCATGTCACTCTTAACCTACCTCGAGGTCGCCAACTTCACATTGTTTTAATTTTTGTTATTTGATTTGGCTGGTGTTTCTCCGGTTTTCTCGACCTTGGGAAGAATAGTGGTGCTTGTTGGTTTTCTGGCATTCTCCTTACAAGTATGTTGGATATTACCTCTCCATTCATGAACTGTATCTCTACTACGATTAAAATCATGATGTTGGCTCTTAGATTTTCTTACAGGGTGTGTTTACTTTGCAAAGTTTGTAATGGATGTATGTGGGTATTATGCCTATGCAAATTACATTTGAATGAGGTTTCTTCATATTAGGATTTAAACGTTTCAACCTGGGAATAATGTTCGACATTTCATTATGTTTGAAATATGTGATTGTGTTGCGTCGAGATTGAATGTTGTGTATTTTTCTATGAATGTTGGTAAATAATTATGGAAAGTACTTTTGGTTTTGCTCTTCTCTGGTAATTAAAATTTGAAGGGTTTTATCTTAAATAAAAGAAAAGATGGGTTTTTGCATAATTCCTTACCCTTTATCCAGTCTTTGGAAGACTTGCAGCTCTTTCGAATTATCTTTCCATCGTTTGTGAATATATGTGAGACATGATTATTTTCCTTTTCGCTACCGTAGGAGGTCCGTGGAAAGTTTTTTATGGACATAAATGGTTAAATGGTTTTGCAAACCCCTTATTAATGCTTTTCCCTTATGTTTTCCTAGACCTTGATTTTCTATCTGATATATGGAAATTAGTATATTCGAACTCTAATCTTGGTGTATGTTATAGTATTGACTAGACAATGGGAAAGATTGGTTATATGCATGAATCCTTGGCCCGTTTTTTATTTATCTATGGGGTTTTGGCCGATTTTGAAGTTATATGATGTTAAAATAAAACGATGAGCACCAGTTTCGCATGGGTATTCGAACCCAGTCTGTTTATCCAACAATTATGGAGGTTGTGATATAAGTATTGTATAGTGAAGGGTCAATGGATTTTTGTTTATGTTCTCATCCTCCCATGCTGGATTGATGTAGTCTTGTTTTAATTGTTTTGAATGATTCTGTTAAGAGTCTGCTATAAAACACTCTACTAATAGGAAAGGAGAAAAGGGAAATGTAAATGGTAAAGTTTGACAATCCTAATATTTTCATTGGGTTTTATATTTAACACTATAAAACCAATGTGTCTTGGATTTGCATTATTAGCAAAAAAATGTTTTGGCAAATGATGGTGATGTCGACTTTCAATATATATTGTTGCATATGATAGAACAATAATATTTTCATTCCATTTAATTATCTCACTTTTCTCTCATTATACACCCACCTCCTTCCCAAATACATTTAAAACATCCCCTATTCTATTACTATGGATTTCATTTAAAAAAAAATTAATGAAGAAAAGAAAGGATTAACAGAAAAGGAAAGGGACTATATGATGACTGATGTTTGAAGTTTGGATATGGACACATTTTATGTTTTTGTAAATAAGTTACTTTTGCACTTGTTTGAACAATATTCGTTGGTCGCTTCTTGTCCATGATACCATTTTTCGCTCATTACAAAGCCCCCCATCTTCTTAATAACCCTATCACTCCCTATTCAAATGGAGACTGATTGTTGAGGTTAAAAGTATTGATGGATGGATTTCATGTGCTTTTGTTGTGAATGATAGAACCAACCTTTTGATTTTATTTAGGCAGAGTATTGATGCATGGATTGTTAAGAGTTTTTCATAACGTGATTGGAATATTGCTTTAGTATGAGTTTCATTTGCAGAGACAATAATGGCATAGGTTCTAATAGAGGTCCTAATAGAGGCATAGGAAATAAATGGAAAATATGCCATAGAAGACCACGATTTTCGATACATTTTGACGTTGATCCTAAATAACTAAATCATCCTTTCCAAGCTATTTTTTTAATCTAGTCGGCCAAGGAATTATGAAACCCATACCTAAGAGGCCTCCTTTCCAGCCACGTCAAAATTTATTTGGTATTCATGTTCCCCCTCGTGTGTTTATGCATCCAGAACCACTTGCCAATGATGGTTGGAAATAAATGTTTCATCATTCTGTAGCTAATCACCATTGTTGGCCTACTGTGTCATTTTCATTACCCCCTCCTCCACCACCAATAAATCCAAATTCCCAATCTCATCGTGTTGTCTCACTAGTACAGTCCTCTCATGCAAGCAAAAGGATAAAAACTGATGTTCTCAAGCCAGATCTAGGTAAGGGAAAAGGAGTGTCCACTCCCTCCAAGTCATCCAAAGATTCCTCTGAATATGTGTCCTCTCATCTCCATATCAAAGATGATTGTTCCCATGTCATCAATGGAGTCCAACCACAAGGTTCCCATCATTTGAAGGTTGTTTCATAGGATAAATCAGAAATGGGATAAAAAGAGGGAAACAGTAAAAAGAGGCAAAATTCTTCTCACAACAAATATAGTTTTTAATGTTGATTAATGCTATTTTCTTTTTAGGATAGTCTTTTGGACAACAAATACATATTTACACTGAGTTTTGGACAACATGGATTAATGTTATTTTTGGATATAGTCATGTTCTATTTTGTTGATATTAAAATATTTGATTATCAATATGAAGATGGGAGTTACAAGGCGAATAGTTGAATTAAATGTTTGGGGTATTATACTTCATTTTTTGATGATTATTAAAGAAATGAAAATTGGAGTGACAAGGGGCCCCACCTATTTATTTATTATTTAAATAGACCCTTAATTATATATTATTAATTATTTGTCTCAATTAATTAGTTAGGATAATTAAACATAATAAAAGAAAGGTAGTTTAACTACCATAACTGATTGGCAAAGAATAAAATCTCAATGAAATGAAGAGACTGGGAGTAAGAGAGAATAGAAGGAGAACTTATGCTATAAGGCTTTCTCTGTACTTGTCATACACTTCCATTCTTCATTCATTCTGAGTTAACTAGAAGTCTTAACCATCTTTATGACAGCAAGGTCTTATTAAAGGAAACACGATTAAAAAATGAATCATATTTTCTAGTACCTTGTCTTTAAAGGTGTATAATTTATCTTTGGAAGTTTGAGTGTTCTTGTTTGTTTATGGATTAAATTTCATGAATGATAAAGAATATTTTGCAAATTCAAATGACAACATTTTATGGAAATTTGATTCAGATATTTATCTTCAATTGTTTTTTGGTTAGATTATTTTTGTATGTGTGATATCCCCCAAAATAAAATATTTTTGAAATTTAAAATTGATGGAAATTTATTTCCGTTTTTAGTAAATTCGAATTTGGAATTTTTATTCCATTTCTGGCAATTCCGAATTTCAAATTTAGTAATTGTGATTAATTATTTTGACTATTGGGGAGAGACTTGATTTGACCCAACTAACTATTTGACTATGGAACTTGTATGGAAACATAATATTTTATGTTGATTGCAGGAGGACAAATGGAACAACCATGTTAAATTTAGTTGACCATGACTCCATAAGTGGGGAACATGTTGGAACTACCTCTGGGATGATTATTACAAGTGGCAAATCAGTGATTTAGAAAGTTGTGAAAATTCCCAAGGGAGGGAAAAATACTTGGGCAAAATGGATAAATAGCATATGTGAGGAGCCAGGACACTACCAAGTATGTTGGGAAAGGAGACTTTTGATTTACTTGCTATTATGAACATTGCTTGAGTGTGAGGCAAGGAATAACTGCTGGAGCTGTAGGACATTGCTAAAGAGAAGCTTTCGAATTTCTCCCTCATGGATTCATGGTCAGGCTAGGGGGTGAATTGGGCAAGTAGTTTGGATGCCCTATTCTATGGTTGGGAGGAAAGAGGTTGTTCCCGTTGTTTTTCTGCAAGATGGTTCAAATATGTAAACCTTTCCTTACTCTTTCCTTGGATGTTTTGTGTGTAACTAATATTATGCATCTACTTGTTCTAAATTGAAATAATTATTTTAATGAATGATATCTATAATGGTATTAAATATACAATCACGGTCTAAATTCTGGAGCAGTCCCTCCCGAAAATCTGGAATACTAGGCAAATTTATTTAAATACGATTTGAGTATAAGAGAGCAGATCCATCTACAGGATAGGCTTAATTTGAAGTCGAAATGCTAGGATACTCTAAATTCTTGAAGAAGACCAATCTGCATAGATATGGGTTTATTTCTGAGACTGAAGTATTAAATAGATCTAAATTTGAGAAATCAGAGTTGAGTCAATTTGTGTCGAAATGAAACATTTAAATGTATCGCTAATTCCAAACAATCATGCATCTTAAAAGAGTCTTCCTTTTTTTTTTAATATTTAAGAATTGAAGAGGAATACGAAAGAGCAAGAACCTTATGGATCACCTGGGCACTCATATATTATACACATATATACATATTGGAAAATAAAACGCAAACTGGAAGTAATCTATCTACATCAGAAAGTTAAGGAAATCTAGAAAACACCTTTTGTTTATCAGATACTAAAACAATCATGGGAATTGATGCCTATCAGAAGATTTTATTCTTCCATTTTTTTATTTAAAGAGCGGTCTACCCTTTCCATAGTCAAAGTCTGTAACGAATTTAGAAATTTGTGAAAACCTTAAGAAGATCCGGAAAAATTTTTGAATTCAATTTGTCACTCTGTGTTTTTTTTTTTTATTGAGTTTTTAAACTCTGTTCATGTTTTCTTTTTTCGGCATTTCGAAGTTTATTGGTTCAAGTTGCATGGAGTTCTTTTGTTCTTGCAAATGTTGAAACTAGAAGTGGCCCCAAAGCCTGATCGAATTTTGTGATTTGACAATTACTGTTGAGTGTTGTTCATGCATCAAGCATTATCAAACGTCGAAACCCGATATTTGTTGGGCCCCATACCTTTTCATGTTTTTGCGAGTTGGCATTGACATTGTGTAGTGTTTTTGAATCGAGAGTTAGTAAACCCCGAAACCCAAAATTGTTGGGACCACACCCTAATCACATTTCACATTTCAAATTTTCTTGTTTCAATTTGTTTGTGCGTCGTGTGTTCGTAAACCTCGAAATCCCGAACCCTGAAACCCTGAAGTGATGGTCCCACTTTCCTTTCATTTTTCACAATTTGGGAGTTGTTGTTTGTTGGAATTTGGAATTTGAATTCACGAAATCCCAAACCCCGAAGCCCCGAAGTGTTGGTCCCACTTTCCTTTCACTTTTCACAATTCGAGAGTTTCTGTATGATTGGCGTTTGGCATTTGAATTTGCGAAATCCTGAACCCGAAAACCCTGAAGTGCTGGTCCCACTTTCCATTCACTTTTTCACAATTTGGGAGTTGTTGTGTGTTGGTATTTGGCATTTGAGATCGCGAAATCCCGAACCCTGAAACCCCAAAGTGTTGGGCCCACAATATTTCTGCATTTCGCGATTTGGCAAACAATGTGGTCTTTTGTTTCTTCTATATTCAACATTTTGTAATCGCCGAAACCCGATTGACCTCTTTTTTTTTCCACAAAACTGTAGGAATATAGTAGGAATTTTTTTTACTGTAATGAATGGACTGGTAGAAACGATGGAGGATCTTCATCCGGGATAGAGGTAGAATAGAAATAACAGATCATATTACAAGTCACTGTGTACAGGGCATGACAAGTACAAAAATTATTGTATATGAAAGTATTAAACTAATTAAGTAGATTTTTAGATCGATTTTTCCTAAGAGTTTTGCTTGCCATGAGGTCATACACCTTTAATTATTCGAAATTTCATAATTAGACTATTATTTAATGCCATAAACTGTAGAGAAAAAGATGGGATCCTTCGAGTTAACTATGCTTGATGTGTAAGCTACGGGTGTGTAAGAATGAGACCTAAGTTTAGATACTGCCTATATACACATAATTATGTTGGAGTAGTTTGAAAATTAAGGAAAGTGATAGAACTATGGAAGAATTTATTCAAATAAGCTTTTCTATTTGAAGTAAAACTAGACCGGTGTAATAAAGTCATTATGGACATAAATGTATCGTACCTTCTCTTAAATTATAAAGCTTAAAAGAAATTGAATTATGTCATAAAAAGAAATATATATTTTTTTGGTGAATTTGAGGTTCATTATAGTATGGTTCCCATCAGAGGCTTCTAAATATGACTTTGGTCCCTAACCTCATAGGGTTTGTAAAGAGAATTCAGTTTTGTATCTCATAATGAAATCAATATAAAAATCTAATTTCTGATTTCAATCTCACATGTGTATTATGATGATTTGGTTCATATTTTTCTTTCATCCTGCTCTGTTATCCATGTATACACTTATGTAATTTCTTTCTTATTTTATTTCTTTTGCACAATTACATATAATATATATAAAACGAGACTTGGTCCCTCGTACTTAATACCTATGGATTAAGTGACTGTTTATTTATTTATTGTAAGGCTATAAACCTTGGGTAACATTACTAACTATATTTCCTTAGCCGAACAATATCTGAAAATGCTTGAGTAAGGTTCCTCATTGCTTTTCCTCAACATTTATTTGGTGACCATACTGGGGAGATATTTCCATATCTGTCTGGTTGTTTGTATCATGGTTGTATTTGATTTTTTTTGTTTTGTTTGTTTTGTTTTCCATGATAGTACATGTTACGAGACAACCCAATCTTGGAAATGGTCTTGATGACCAAACCAACATTGCATTGAATTTATTCATCATTATTTTAGAAACTTCTAGTACTCGTGTTGAACTTGAACGCTCTTGGGAAGTAATTGAAAGGGACATAAATATTCATGAACATTGGGAAGACAAGCAAAGAAATCCAAGAGATCAACAATAACCTCCCTTTTCCTACCTCTTTGTTCTTTATTTTCATGTCCTCTAATCCTCACATATCTCAAAGGAAAAGAGGGTTATCCCCTAAAGATACCCCTATTTTTGAAATATGAAGGAGAAAAAACTATCTTATTAACACAACAAAGTGCTCTTAGGTGAACCTTTTCAGATTCTGCCAGTTCATCTTTATCACCCATACCTATCACTTTCAACATGATATCTACATGTAGTGGTAGTGGCACCGGAGGTCCCTCCTCCTCGCAACCTTCTACATCATCCGTAATTGGTAGTATCTACAATCATCAAGTCCATATTCAATCCACTACAAAGTCATAAAGAAATATGGAATTTTTCAATTCAAGGAAGATGCTACAACCACCCCATGGCACGTATCTTCTCCCGTGAATATTGCACCAACCACTCACCCATTACCGAAATTCAAGGATCATTTATGTAGGTTTTCAGGAAATGGTATCGTTACTACAAATGAACACATGATAGCAATTTTTAATTCTTTTCATAACATAGGGGATAACTAAAATGACACTTTCATGCATTTATTTTTTAATTCTCTCGAAGGGAAAGTTGCAGCAAATTTTTTTGACCTCCCTCCCCAAATCCTTTCCACTTTGGAAGAACAAGTTTATTAGTTCAAGTCCACTTATAGGTATCCCAAGAGTCCATCTGAGTAGTTAAGGGAATACAATAATATTTCCTATAAGGATGGTGAAACTATTAAACATTTTAATCTTCTCTTTACCAAATTATATAATCAAATCCTTGAACTAATCCACCCTCAAAATTTGGTTGCTTTCATGCATTATTATAATTCATTAACTTCCCCTTATCATCATAGACTTGAAGAGAAGGCTATTGAAAATATCAGTTTTTTTCCGTTCAAACTTTCCTAGAGTATGAAGAGAAACTCGAAAGATCGGGTCTCCCCAAGGGAGACTTGGTCAAGAAAAAAAACATGTCTTCCCTCCTACAACTCGTCCAAGATATGAATAATAGAATTATATCCTACGATTGAAAAGGAAATTTCTCTTCATGCTCCCCTGGAGCTTCTTCTTCTTCCTTATCACCTTTTAGGAATACTAATGAAAACACTTTTCAACCAAAGGACATAATGGCTTGTAGTTGGTGTAACTTCTGCGAAAAAAATCATGAGGAGAGTACTTGTGAAGTTAATATAAATGTTAGGGATAAGATATTTGGAAAAATTCTTGATACCATGATCCTTGTTTAATATTGGGTTGAACCAGAATATGTTATGGTAATAAATACCAGGAATAAATCTTACACTCCCAAGGGAAAATATGACTTTTCCCGCACTTCATCCACCCCAAGCTCATTTTCTCAAAGTGATAATACACAAGCTGTCGAAACTTTGGATAATCAAGCAGTGTATTCTCATCTTCCCTCTTCTAAGTATAATATCCTTAATCAATTGGATAATATCAAAGTTGATGCTATTGTTTTGGACTTGGTTGTTGTCCCAGAAAAACAAAAGCATCTTTAAAACATTATGGAAGGTAATATTTCTACAATAGACAATCTATTTTAAGATTCAAATGAAGAGGACTCAACTATAAATAAGATAGGTGTAAATAATTTTAGGAACACTATAAAAAAAAAAACCTTTCTATATTTCATTAAAAATCATGGATAAAATAGATCATCGTTGCCTAATTGATGGCAGGTCCGGTCCAAGTGTAATCTCTAAAATTATCATGGAAGATCTTGGCTTATCTTGCACTAACAAAAGTTCTAGAAGCATGCTCTCTTATAACAGTTTGTAGCAATCAAATATAGGTGAAATCAAGGATGTAACCTTAGTTTTGTGTGTGCATCCCCAGATAAGGACAAATCTCAACATCCAAGTAATTGATATACTAGTGAATAACTATTCAATTATTTTAGGAAGAGATTGGAAATCCTTAACTGGTGGATACCTTTCACTTGATGGAAAACATTTTTCCATCCCTAAGAACAGAAAGAACATTATAGTCCTTAGGGAAGGAAGAATTTTGATGTATATAGAGAGCGTTCCCCAACCTTATGTAAACTATCTCGAAGAGGATTTAGGAGTGAACTCTTGTAACATCCCGCTCTGACGCACTGAGAAAACTTATTATTTGAGGACACTTGCTTGCAAGTGATCTGGACTTTTATGATGTTAGACCATTTATACTTGATTATGATGCGATTGACAGATGACATGATGTGTTACTATTTGATGTAGACAGGTGCTAGTGACTCAGTTTTATTGAGTGTGCAGGGTTTTTGACCTTGAGGATGCAGAGGCATCGGTGGAACCCCCCTTGGACTCCGGACTGAGTCAGGGAGTGTGCTTTTGGGTTGATATGTTTACTATGATGTTTCATTTGATTT
>SNQJ01S0021774.1:152935-195847 GCA_010110895.2 Picea sitchensis | reverse complement strand
CCAATATCAAGAGAGGGTTGACCTCTCCATCCTTTCCCCTTCCTTCCACCCAAGAATATATGAGAGATAATAAAACTTTACATTAAATCATCACCATCAACCAACCATCACATAGAACTTGATAATGCTTCCTGAGACTTCTTTAACTTCTGCAATTATTCAATTCTTGGAATACTCTGATCCTGTAGATAATATTACTCAATGTATTCTCTGAAACTCCTCCAATTTTCACTCCTTGAATCCTCCCAGAAAAGGATTTATAGAGAAAATGGTAGACCTTATTCAATTTTGGTTTATTCAAGAGAGTGAACTTGTACAACATGCCCCGCACTCCATTTTTAACATCATATTCTGAAACATTTACACAAGAAACTACAACTTGTACTACTTCCAATGCAATTTGTCTCACTTCATTTGGATTCTCTATGAATACATTATGATTGTTTTACCCAGAAAACATGTTTATGACTAACTTCAAGACTAGTCAAAAACCCTATCTTCCACAGAGTGTATCTCCAAAATTGTAGCGAATAAAGAGCTGGATTTTTTACCACAGATACCTAAATATGTCTTCTCAATACCATGCCAATTTTACCATCTGAATCGTTCTATCAAAAAATTTATAGAGAAAATGGTAATATGACCTATAAATAACATACCTTAGAACACATCACCAAAATACTTCATCCTCCCTTGAAATCCGGCCTTCTTTACTTCATATTTCCTCTGAAATTCGACTTTTATATCCTTGTTCATTAAAAAACTTGTGTGTGTTGAAAAATGAATGTTCAATGAGATGTATTTATACCATTTATGTCACTTCCTTTTAACATTAGGGCCGACGTGACACTTTCTTATTTTGTAATTATTTTCTTTAATTATCTTCAGAGCCGACATGTACTTCCTTGTTCAATTCACTTTGTCATCTTCAAAAATTATTTTCTCCTCAACCATGGGGATCCACGTGACATGATACCTACCACTGGAAATAACATGATGTATACTATCCATCCATGGGTGTTGTTTCTGCATGTGCATTGTCTTCATGTCCAAATACCTTCATCAATGTGCGGTCCAAAACCAATGACTAGGTTGACATCAATGACAACAACCAATATTCAATAATATTGGCCGGACTTGTCTTGAGACATCAATGACAACAACCAATATTCCAATAATATTGGCCTTCGAGGACTTGTCCTGAAACATACACTAATTCAATTTAGATTATGCACCAGTAAATTATAAAAATCGTTTAATGAATTTGAAATAATCTAGTGTCAAAAATCCAAATACATGTATGCTCTCCTCACCAGACTTCCTTTGTGCATTCGCTCTATCATATGCTTTCACGAGCTCTTTCCATACTTTCACACTTACATCAATTGGCCTTATTTTGTTCCTTAGATCATGAAGAATTCTTTTTATATTTTTCGTTTGGTTGGAACAAAATCTCTTTCAATTTTGAGTCATTTGTTTTGTTATCTGCTTTACTGACCAACCTGTCTCAAATTCAATCTCCATGTCATTGATGACTTCTTTTTGAAGGTGCAAGGGTATCTTCGAGAATGGAAGTTTTATATTCTCTTTTAATCATTGAAGTCATGATTCCTTCAACCTATGCATGAACACTTTCCAGTCATCTATCATTCTGATATTCCCAGAAACAACATCATATTCTACCTTGGTTTCGTATGTACCAATGCAAGATGCATAACATGTACTGGTGGTGGAAGAAATATGTGACCCAAGAGTGGTTGGTACATTGGATGTATCTACTCCCTATTCCACATTCTTAGAGGTTATTGAGTTTGAATTTCTCCTTGATCTTTTGCACGGTCCAAGAATTGATGGGGAATTAATCGATTCTCTTTGAGAGGGTTGGTTTGGTTGCATTGTTTCAATGAATTTAGTAGATCGTTCTTCCACATATTTGGAAAGCATGGACAAGTCCATACCTTCTAGTTTCTTCATTGCGTCTACCCCCAATATAGAAGCCATTGCCTCTTTCATTTTATCTGGGTCATGTCCCTATATATGTACAATAAATTTCTTATTTTAAATTTAAAAATAAAAACAATAAACCCTATATACAGAGGAAATTTCTTCTTTAATAATTTTGAAATAAAAAAACTAAAATATACAATTCAAACAAGCAATGGAAACATGCAAAAATCTATAAATTAAGTATGAAATACCTCATTATAGAAAGAATCAGATCCCTTTGTTCGTTTCCCTCTGCTGCTTGACATTTTTTTACATCCTAGGGAGAATTGTTTTCCTCCAGACTATGGAAAATACCTCTCTTTTCTCTGTATGCATTGAAACGTCTGGTGGGATTATAGATTGATCAATTGGTTACATGTCAACGGGATCAAGTGGATATATATCATCTATGGGTGGTTCTTTCTAAATGTTATTTATTGTTCATCATCTGTGGGTGGATATAGATCATCAACAAGATTTCTTATTGTTCCTTTGCGTCGATCAACTACCTTTGTTTCTGTGGGTAAGGATCTTCCTGTTATCACTCCAGGAAACTCTCCTAGGATGTAAGTTAGAGATGCCTGGTAAATTAGTCTTTTGGTAACTGTTTTCTCAAATAAAAGTGTGGGTTTGGATCAAATCAGAGGACTGAATCATTTCTCGCTCAAAGCATGCATGAACACATTTAGATGGACAAGGCTTTTAACCACAAATGTTCAGACAGTTTGAAAAATAAAGGGATGTATTGAGAAATAACTATTATATCAGCAGAATCACATATAAAGCATATATGAATGGCCAATTACAATAATCACAGGAATACTTGCAAAGTTAAACTTATGAATGCAGTGATAAGATGACAGTTATCGGGCATAACCAAACATAACAGCATGAATATAATATCCAGGTGCAAGTACAGAATAGACAAGAAGATGAAATATGAACAAGTTATGGCAAAAGAAGCTTTTTTACTCAATATGAAAATGAGAATTTTGAGTACATAATATGAAAAAGTCTCCAAATTCGAACCTTTAGTTCCTATTCTACCTTTAGCTTTATAGCTTTACAATGCAGTTTTGAGATCCTGAAAACATGGATCAAATATGCTAAAGATAGTAAATCAAAATTTAGTTTGCAAAATATGTGGAATGATCCCCAAAAATGAGGTCAATCCCAGATTTCATGGTCTTCATCTCTTGTTGAGTGATGGTGTAGTGTAGGATATCCTTCCAAGGCCGAATGATAACTCTCCAAGAGATACAAATTCGAATCTGTTGATGTGAGTAAGCGTCCTGATTTTCTGGCTTTGTTAAAGATACCAAAAACCTTTGAAACACCTCTTCTTTCCATAATCTATCAAAAATAGCTATTGGATTTGTCTTGAAAATTCATCAAATGTCCATTCGAAGAGGTTTCAGACGTTTCCAACTCAAAAAAATTTGATCTATGCAAAAATTTGATCATTCTGGAAGTGACAGGCTTTCGGTGGTTAACATAGAAAGCTTCTGAGTGGATTATCTACCGAAAGCCCTGTTTTCAGTGGTTAATGAACAGTCGTCTGTTTCGCCTAAACTGCCAAAAATTTAGCTTAGAGGAAACTTCAAAATTGCAAAAATGCTTACCTTGGATCCCTTTTTGATGTTCAAGGTTTCTTGGATGAGGCAGCCCTTGTTCGTGCAGATCTGTGAATTTCTACTGGCTGTGTGGAAGGCTCTAGTGTGTCTACCATGCTTGTAGCTAAGTTATCCAGAGTTTCCAATCTAGTTTTCTCCTTTGCTGGTGATTGAAACTCTTTTAACTTCAACCTCGGAATTCTAAGCTGTCTATACAGCTTCATGTTCTCCCTGATCAATACCCTGTTCCTGTCTTTAATCTTGTCATGTTTTTCTTTGAGGGTTTAGTTTATTTTGAAAAGATCTGCATTTCTGTAGGTCAGGTCTATATTATCTTTTTTAATCACCCTTTCCAGGACTTCCATTTCATAGACTTGTTGCAGGAGTTTGTTGATTTTCCGTGATCTAGCTGTTTTAGGCTTACTTGAAGAGGCTTCTGCCATTGGTGGATTTTTTTGCCTCGGGAGGAGTTGGTGAAGGTAAATTGGAACAATAGTCTGCACCTTGTTAAACCTGTACATTACCCTGTATCTCTGCTAATTCTTGTTCTGGTTCTGAATCACTGTAGGGTAGGTTTAAAGGGTTATTTCCTGTAGCAGGGTCTTTGGACTGCTCACCCTCAAACTGCAGTTTTATTTTGATTCTTTTCTTCTTGACAGAGGATGATTCAATCAAATCTCTTGGTGGTGATATACCCTTCCTTTTTCTATGACTGCTTTTGGGAGTAATCTTCTTCTTAGTGGCAGCCTTTTTACCCTTCTCTTGTTGTTGACAATCAGTCTGGAATTCATTCCAGAAGAGGAAATAGTTCCAATCTACCTGCCTTTTCTTCAATGACTCCTTGACAATAAGAGTAATGAGTCCTTGATCAGATAATCTTCTTGCCACCTTAGTGGGCTTGGCCTTGACCTATTTGGACATTTTCGTGAGGTCTTTGTGCAAGAAAAATGGTAAATTGATTGGGTCTTTGCCTGTAAAGTGGTTTAAAAGCTTAAAGTGATAGAACATCATTCTATTGTACCACCCCTCACATGTTATGTAAACAAATATTGCTTCAACAAGGACTGCCACTTTGGTTCCAAGTAAGACATTGGAATATCCTTCTTCCAGATCAAATTTGTATGTACCGGCAACAAGTATGACCTAAATTTAATGTTTGAAGGTATGGTAGACTTGAACCAACAGTCTCTTGACCTAGGTAAACCTATATACTCAACAATGGAAGCTTCATCAATGATAAACTCCTCCTTTCCTATTTTAGCAGACCTCCCATCATAGGAAATGGCAAAAGACTCGGCCACTTGTTGATGAAAGTTGGTTAATTTTTCACAATATGAAAATACCCCAGCCTGTTTGAAGAATTTTTCCACCTCCGGGTGAGCTTCTAGGTACCAAACCCCATCCACCTCAGACCTCAAAACTGGCCCTGCTTTCGGCATTGGTCAATGTTGACTGTACCTGCAATTATGGAAAACTGAGCGTCCAAGGAGACAAAGATTCTAGGATTTAGGATCACAGAGAGTATAACTCATGGAAGAGAAGACGGGACAGGGTGACACAGAATTTGGATCACCGAGCTCAAACACTAGCCAAGTTTTAGGCAAGAAATTGACTGAGAGCATGTCGAAATTTTAGATTTTCGGTGGTATATTCATTTAGACTGAAACAAGATGGGTTTTGAACTTGCCTGATAAATTGACCTGGCTTAATTGGCTTGAGAGTGATCGTTGGACTCTAATGGCGCTTTGACAATCACCATGGGAAACAGGATTAGGATCTATAGAAACACGTTTGATTGATGAAATCGGGAACTCACGATTATCTCAGTAATCTCCGGAATTCAAATTGATAATGAATGAGGATTTAATGAGGGATTAACGGGATCATGATAGATTGTGTACTTGCAACTAGAAATGGAGGGAGGCTTCGTGACAACATCCATGATTTTTTGTATCACCCCCGTGTCTACATTTTGAAAAGAAAAATGTGGTTGAAAGGACAACAGGAACTCAAACTTTTGGATAGACACAATTAAAATGTGCATACCTTCCAACTTGACGAGATTTCGACGGTTACGTTTCCATCATTGTGCCAACTGAAAGTTGGCTCGTGCGAAAGCACGGGATTTCCATTTTTACCGTTGAAACGTTTTCGGTGGTTAACTGCATTCTTGCTTTGACCTCTTAACTGCCAGGAACAAAGGCTTTCAGTGGTTAATGAGCGCATTTTAGGCTCGCCTAAACCACCGAAACCTAAGATTCTGACTTTTGCTTGACCAAACCAAATCCAAAATTTCTTTGAGCTTATTTACAGAATACAGACTATCTAACCTACTTACAAAATTTTAGGAATAAAATTTAGACCACAACCTATCACCTCAAAAGAAAAATTTCCACCAATTTAGACCACAACCTTAGACAAAATAGAGTTTTAAAAATCGCCTGTTTACCGGGCCACCGAACATTTCTTCACCTCCCAGATTTTGTAGCATGAAAGTGTTGTTATTCTTTACTTGGGTTATCATGAAAGGACCAATCCACAAAGAATCGAACTTGTTATTCTTTCCTTTATCATGTCTAAGAGCATCCCATTTTAGAACCTAGTCACCAATCTGAAAATCGTCCACCTTCGCCTTTCTGTCAAAAGTATTTTTGATCTTCTTTTGATGAGCCTCTGATCTGTCCACTAATTGTTCGCGGGCTTGCTGCAGTTCCACCAAATCAATCATTCTTCTTACCATATCATTTGACTTGGTTTTTTCTTCCTGAAAGAATCTAGCCACTGGTAAAACTAGCTGAACAGGAAAAATAACATCAGTCCCATAGACCAATTTGAATGGAGAGGTTCCTATGGACTTTTTGATAGTTACTCTGTCTTCCCACAGAGAAAATTTCAGTTTAGAATCCCAATTCTTTTTGTTTTCCTCTAACAGTTTTCTGATAATTTTGATTAAGCTCTTATTAGATGATTCAACCAAGCCATTACCTTGAGGGTAGTAGGGGGTCGAATGTACCAACGGGATTCCCATTGATTTACACATGTCTACTAATGCCTCTGCTTTGAATGTTGCTGCATTATCTGTTACCAGCCTTTTGGGACAACCGAATCTGCTCAAAATATTTTCATAAAGCAACTTCATGACTACCTGGCGAGTGGCATTCCGGGTGGGAATCGCCTCTATCCATTTTGTAAAATAATATGTGGCTACTAAGATCCACTTATGCTGACCACTAGACGAACGATTTATCTCACCTATAAAATCTAAACCCCACCGCTGAAAAGGGTCATTCACCACTATAGGTCTTAGGGGTAAAGATTTTCGCTGTTGTTTTCTAGTAAATCTTTGACATTTGTCACAATCTTTGACGAAGGCACACACATCTGAGAAAAGGAAAGGCCAATAGTATCTAGCCCTTAGGATTTATGAACAGTGGTCTTCCAGTAATGATGACCTCCACAAACACTTGAATGAAACTGATGTGTAACTTTGACTGACTCTTCTTTTTCTGAACATATGAGAAGCAAACCAGCAGGATCTTTCCAATATAATAGATTATTGTAAATGCAGAATTTGATGGCTCTGAGCTTAAGGGCTCGAGCTTGAGTCATACTGAGTTCAGGAGGAACTTCTATATTTGCAAAAAATGTATAATACCTGAGTACCATTCACAAGAAGACAAGTGTTCTGCCACTTTTTGATTTCTATGTTGTCCATCCACTGCCAACTCCGTCTGCAAATTCACTGAACTTTCTCCAATGAAATTTATGTCGAGCAGCTCATGATTTTCCTCCGTTAAGAGCTTAGAAAGGCCCTAGCCTTTCACCAATTTGGTGGGCTTTACTTCAATGTTGAACTCAATCAACTTTGCAATCCATCTAGCTCTCTTTTCGTCAATATAAGGCTGAGTCAAAACATCTTTCACAGAGGGTGAAGGAACATATGCAATGACTTTTGAGTGGAGGATATAAATTCTGAAGGATTTTAAAGATTTTATGAGAGCATAGGCTTGTTTTTCAATAGGATCATACCTTAGTTTAGCATCTCTGAGTGTTTTGCTGAAGAAATCAACGGGATGATCCAAATTGTCATCATCTTTCTGTAGCAGGACTACTGTCACTGTGTCGTAAGAAGCAAAGGAAAAAACGTATAAAATCTTACTGTAATCCAAACTGATTAGAGTCGGGGATTCCATGATAGCTTGCTTGATATCCTGAAATGAATTCCTTGCATTTTCTGTCCATTTTATCTCAGACCCCTTTTTCAGCATACATGTTATGTGTTTTACTAACTCGGCAAAATTTGGCACAAATCTTCTAACAAAATTGATCTTACCGAGCAGCAATTGAATATCCTTTTTTGACCTTGGCAAGGACAGCCTTTGAATTGCTTCCACCCGAGATGGATCAATCTTTACACCTTCTGCTGAGACGATGTGGCCTAAGAGCTTACCTTTCCTGAGAGTAAACTGGGACTTTTTGGGATTCAATGAGATTCTGAACTGCCTGCATTTAAAGAACACTCTTTTTAAATGCTTTAGATGCTCCTCATGACTGTTGGAATACATTGTGATGTCATCAAGATATATGAGGAAAAACTTGTCCTTTTATCCCATGAAATCTATGTCCATGGCCCTTTGGAATGTGGCCCCGACATTCATTAATCCAAATGGCATCTTGGCGTACATAAAGGTACCCCAAGGAGTAGTAAATGCAGTCTTCTCCTGGTCATCGGGATGGACAGAAATAGGATTATAGCCGGAAAAACCATCTAGGAAAGACATGACATTATCCCCTGAAATCCTTTGCAGCAAATGTTCCATTTTAGGTAGGGGATAGTTGTCTCTCTTAGAGCATCTGTTTAGGTTTCTAAAGTCCACACATAATCTGACCTCGTCATTTTTCTTTCTCACTATTACTAGATTTTCAATCCATTTGGAGTATCTCAAAGGGATTATGATCTTGGCATCGAGAATCTTTTTAATTTCTCTTTCAATCACAGGAAGAAGAAGAGGATTGATAGGTCTGAGATTTTGTTTGAAAGGGATGGTGTCTTTCTCAAGAGGGATCTTGTGTTGAATGATATCAGGGTCATAAGTCTTTAGATCACTATATTTCCAAGCAAAAACATCAGAAAATTCTTTCAAAACGCTGCAATATTCGGACTTCTGATCATCATTCAATTCAGAAGATAGATTTATGAATTTAGGTTGGCTTTCACCCCCTATGTTGTGCTTGTGAACAGCAGGGTCTTTCTCCTTTTTATCTGGCTTGTAGGGAATGCCATTGTGATCTATTATCTTTTCGAGAGGTACCAAACATCGTGGTATATAATTGTTAGGTAGTTGAACAATATCATGCTGACCCAATCTTTGTTTTAGCTTGGGCTTCTGGGATTCCTCTACATTTAGATTCTGTTGGTCAACATACATATCAGAAAATCCATCTACCACTTGAAGAAATCTGTTAAGTTCATCATCATCCTCAAAAACTTTCAAGTATTGGATATTGTCGGGCAAAGATGGTCTATATTTGACTTGGATTTCATAACTGAGCCTGGGGGGAATGGGAGGAATAAACATGTTGGCTGAAACAGTAAGGGAATCGGCAAGTTGATTCATATCCCTGGGTATATAAGAAATTTCAAAAATAGAAAAAGAATCTCGCACTTTCCATACCTCATCCCTGTAGGCTTTCAATCTGACATGCTTTGCCTGGAAGGTACTGTTTACCTGTTGTATAATGAGATCCACATCTCCAAATACCTTTAAACCTTTTATCCCCATCTCCTTAGCTGAATTTAATCCCAACAACAAGGCCTCATACTCTACTATGTTGTTAGTAGTTCTGAAATAGAGCTTAAAAGACAAATATATAGTCTCCTTTGAAGGAGAAATCAAAACTACCCCTGCACCTGCTGAATCTTTAGTACTGGCCCCATCAAAATACATGGTCCAGACTAAAATGTTCTTATCATCAGTTTGTTGTTCGATAGGCTTCACAAGATCCATAGGATTTGATTGAGAATCATCTATTTGAAGAATGCACGAGCCAAAATCTGTATCCACAACATAAATAGGATGATTTACAGAATTTTTTGCATCGCTGATGATGTAGGAAAGTTGATTCTCTCTGTAAAGTCTTTTTATCTGTCCCCCAAACACCAGAATTGTAGCATATGAAAGATCCATATGCAAGTTACCTCCTAACCTTTTGCCCCATGGACAAGACAAGAGGAGCCCGAACTTAGGAGGGATATCAGCAACCACCACATCCATTACCATGCTTCTCATTGGCAATTGGGCAAGGTTTATAACAAGGTCTTTTATGAGGCCAAGGCATCTAACTTTCCTAGAATCAAAAGAGAAGAGATCATGATATGGTTTGTTGACCTCAAGACCAAGCTCATCCATCACTTCTTTGCGCATAAGATTATGTGAAACCCCGGAATCAAGCAAGCAATTGTGGAGGATCTTATCATGGACATTTAGGGATATGTAGAATGGTGGACAAGAATCATCTCGGTCTTCTATCATAGGCCCTATAGTTACTGTTGGCTTGTCATCTTGTAGGTTAACAAAATCAGCAGATGAAGAGGTCTTTGGCTCAAGGGACTTCAGGATGGCTGATTTAAAGATTTCATTCTTCATGAGTTCAGTTAAAGGCATAGGCATCTTTACTTTCTAAATTTCTGATTCAAAATTAAAAGGGAAAGTTGATTTATCAGAAGCGTTTACCTCATTGGAAGGAGCTTTGAGACTGAATTGCTCCTTGGCTAGGGGTTGTGTTTGCTTCTGTTGTTGTTTTGCAGAAGAGGAGGTTTGTTTTACATGAGCGGCAGGCTGCTTGGCAGCAACTTCTTTACTCTTCACAGGAGAAACAACTTCTTTGTTCTTCACAGGAGCAATGAGCGATGGTTTCGGGACAACACTCTTGGATCTTAAGTTATAACCTTTATGATCATCTATCAAGTAGACAGATTCTTCGATACTTGCCTCATGAATTTTCTAGTCCATCAGGGCTTCTTCATCGTCTACTTGTGTCAAAAAGGAAGAATCATTTTCATCACCAAAACAGTTTATTTCATCTGCTTCTTTGACTTCATCGTGAGAAGGTTGTTGTTCTTCATCTAACATTGCATTTTGAAAAGGTGGTTTGATTCTCTGATCATCAGCTGCATTCCTGTCTCTCTGAAGGATCTGGACTTGTGGATTGTTCCTTCTGTAAGGGAAAGAATTTGGATTTCTCGGGGCAAAAGTATTTGGCTCTTTTGTCCTTGCTGGTTGTTGATTCTAGACCTTCAATTTTGACATTTCAGATGTCAAATTGTCCAACATCTTTGCCATCTTTTCCATTTTACTATTAGAATAAGAAGAGCGCTCAACAACATACTTCTTTCTCTTGACCTTTCCTTTGAGATTCTGATATTTTGTAATGTTTGATTCAACCTCGAGGGCTGCATCTTGCATTAAAGAAAGTGTGGTTGATCTTGTTTCTCTGAGGATTAGACAAAAAACTGGATCAAAGGCAGCAGAGAATGTGATCTTTGTCGATGCGTCACTTGGTTTGATCTCTGCAGGGATCTTGCCAAACATTCTATTAAACCTTTTGATGAAGTCTGAGACCGACTCTCCATCTTCTCTCCTTAAATTTCCAAACTCAGAAATGTAGTATAACAGATCTCTTCTTTCTCCCCGATGTTTTAAGAATACCTCATCTAATTGTTCAATACCTGTGACTGAATTTTACGGTAGCTCTTTGAACCACTTCCGGGCTTGGCCATCCAAACTCTGAACAAAAACTCTAGTCCACACATCTTCTTCTAAAATGTTAATATTTTCAGTAGAAGCATAAAAAGCTTCAATATGTTCTTCAGCAGTATAATCTCCTGCTCCGGTAAACTTAGGCATATATTTATGATAATCTCCAGTTGGCATAGTAGATAAAGGATTTGGCAATACAAGTGGGGCATACCTATTTGCCAAAATTTGTTCCATCTTGGTTAAAGGGGCAGCCATGGCAGTCTTGGGGGTTGATACAGAAGAAGAACTTGTAGGAGATGAAGGTGGAGATGAGATGACTGAGTTAAAATAAAATGGTTGTCTCACTTCACTTTGAGCAGAATTTTCAGGAACGGGTGAAAAATAAGAGGCCTTATAAAAATGACCGAGCAACAAGGCTAAACTTTCTTCTCCCTTAGAGGACAAATCATGTAAAATATCTTCAAGAATAGGCAGATTAGTATGAGTGTAGAGGACACCTTCTGTAGGTTTGGTGGGTGAGGAATTAAAAGAGGATGAAAAGAGGTTTCCTTTTGCTGAGAGGACCCTGTGATTATCTCTTTAGGATGAGATGAAATATCATGCTCAAGAACAGAGTCAATAAAATTAGAAGAAAATGAAGGTTCCTCTACCTTCAATATTTGAGATAAATATTCAATTTCCTGAGAATTATGAGTTTCAGCAGCAGGGGATTCAACTAAAGGCCTTTTAGATATGAAAGAAGAAGTGTTAGTTTGAATACCTGAATTTAATGTCTTTGCAGATTCGGAAGCCTGCCTTTGTAAAGATTTTCCCTTACTAATGATCTTCTCAGGGTCAGGAACTGGTGTTGTCAGTAGGCCTTCTTGGGTCGCCCTGGTGTGAGCTCTTTTTGGAGCCACTTCGTTTCAATGGAGTCTCCAGATAGATAATTCCAACCCAAATTATGTCTAGACTTTGTCTATCATCAAATATGAATCTATGTCGTCTCCCAAGGAAGCTGAGCTTCAATCTCCTCTCCCCGACAACGACGCCAATTTGTTATCACTCCAGGAAAATCTCCTAGGTTGTAAGTTAGAGATGCCTGGTAACTTAGTCTTTTGGTAACTGTTTTCTCAAATAAAAGTGTGGGTTTGGATCAAGTCAGAGGACTAAATCATTTCTCAATCAAAGCATGCATGAACACATTTAGATGGACAAGGATTTTAACCACAAATGTTCAAAGAGTTTGACAAATAAAGGGATGTATGGAGAAATAACTATTATATTAGTAGAATCACATATAAATCATATATGAATGGCCAATTACAATAATCACAGGAATACTTGCAAAGTTAAACTTATGAATGCAGTGATAAGATGACAGTTATCGGGCATAACCAAGCATAACAGCATGAATATAATATCCAGGTGCAAGTACAGAATAGACAAGAACATGAAATATGAACAAGTTATGGCAAAAGAAGCTTGTTTACTCAATATGAAAATGAGAAGTTTGAATACATAATATGAAAAATTCTCCAAAGTCGAACCTTTAGTTCCTATTCTACCTTTAGCTTTATAGCTTTACAATGCAGTTTTGAGATCCTGAAAACATGGATCAAATATGCTAAAGATAGTAAATCAAAATTTAGTTTGCAAAAGATGTGGAATGATCCCCAAAAATGAGGTCAATCCCATATTTAATGGTCTTCATCTCTTGTTGAGTGATGGTGCAGTGTAGGATAGCCTTCCAAGGCTGAATGATAACTCTCCAAGAGATACAAATTCAAATATGTTGATGTGAGTAAGCATCCTGATTTTCTGCCTTTGTCAAAGATAACAAAACCTTTGAAACACCTCCTCTTTCCATAATCTATCAAAAATAGATATTGGATCTGTCTTGACAATTCATCAAATGTCCATTCGAAGAGGTTTCAAACCTTTCCAACTCAAAAAACTTTGATCTGTGCAAAAACTTGATCATTCTGGAAGCGACAGGCTTTCGGTGGTTAACCTAGAAATCTTCTGAGCAAATTATCTACCAAAAGCCCTGTTTTCGGTGGTTAATGAACAGTCATCCTATTTTCCTAAACCACTGAAACTTCAACTTAGAGGAAACTTCAAAATTGCAAAAATGCTTACCTTGGATCCCTTTTTGATGTTCAAGGTTTCTTGGATGAGCCAGCCCTTGTTCGTGCAGATCTGTGAATTTCTACTGGCTGTGTGGAAGGCTCTGGTGTGTCTACCATGGTTGTAGATAAGTTATCCAGAGTTTCCAATAGATTTTTCTCCTGTGCTGGTGATTGAAACTCTTTTAACTTCAACCTCATAATTCTAAGCTGTCTATACAACTTCATGTTCTCCCTGATCAATACCCTATTCCTGTCTTTAATCTTGTCATGTTTTTCTTTGAGGGTTTGGTTTATTTTGAAAATATCTGCATTTATGTCGGTCAGGTCTGTATTATATTTTTTAATCACCCTTTCCAGGACTTCCATTTCATAGACCTGTTTCAGGAGTTTTTTTATTTTCCATGATCTAGCTGTTTTAGGCTTACTTAAAGAGGCTTCTGCCACTGGTGGATTGTGTGCCTCTGGAGGAGTTGGTGAAGGTAAATTGGAACAATAGTCTGCACCTTGTTCAACCTGTACATTACCCTGTATCTCTGCCAATTCTTGTTCTGGTTCTGAATCACTGTAGGGTAGGCTTAAAGGGTTATTTCCTGTAGCAGGGTCTTTGGACTGCTCACCCTCAAACTGCAGTTTTCTTTTGATTCTTTTCTTCTTGACAGAGGATGATTCAATCGGATCTCTTGGTGGTGAGATACCCTTCCTTTTTCTATGACTTCTTTTGGGAGTAATAGTCTTCTTAGTGGCAGCCTTTTTACCCTTCTCCTGTTGTTGACAATCAGTCTGGAATTCATTCCAGAAGAGGAAATAGTTCCAATCTACCTGCCTTTTCTTCAATGACTCCTTGACAATAAGAGTAATGAGTCCTTGATGAGATAATATTCTTGCCACCTTAGAGGGCTTGGCCTTGACCTATTTGGACATTTTCATGAGGGCTTTGTGTAAGAAAAATGGTAAATCGATTGGATCTCTGCCTCTAAAGTGGTTTAAAATATTAAAGTGATAGAACATCACTCTATTGTACCGCCCCTCACATGTTATGTAAACAAATATTGCTTTCAACAAGGACTGCCACTTTGGTTCGAAGTAAGACATTGGAATATCCTTCTTCCAGATCAAATCTTTATGTACAGGCAGCAAGTATGACCTGAATTCGATGTTTGAAGGTATGGTAGACTTGAACCAACAGTCTCCTGACCTAGGTAAACTTGTATACTCAGCAATGGAAGCTTCATCAATAATAAATTCCTCCTTTCCTATTTTAGCAGACCTCCCATCATAGGAAATAGAAAAAGACTCGGCCACTTGTTGATGAAAGTTGGTTAATTTTTCACAATATGAAAATACCCCAGCCTGTTTGAAGAATTTTTCCACCTCCGGGTGAGCTTCTAGGTACCAAACCCCATCCACCTCAGACCTCAAAATTGGACCTGCTTTTGGCATTGGTCAATGTTGACTGTACCTGCGATTATGGAAAACTGAGCATCCAGGGAGACAAAGATTCTAGGATTTAGGATCACAGAGAGTATAAATTATGGAAGAGCAGACGGGACAGGGTGACACAGAATTCAGATCACCGAGCTCAAACACTAACCAAGTTTTAGGCAACAAATTGACTGAGAACATGCCGAAATTTTAGATTTTCGGTGGTATATTCATTTAGACTGAAACAAGATGGGTTTTGAACTTGCTTGTTAAATCGACCTGGCTTAATTGGCTTGAGAGCGATCCCTGGACTCTAATGGCGCTTTGACAATCACCATGGGAAATGGGATTAGGATCTCTGGAAACACGTTTGATTGATGAAATCGCGAACTCACGATTATCTCAGTAATCTCCGGAATTCAAATTGATAATGAATGAGGATTTAATGAGGGATTAACGGGATCATGATAGATTGTGTACTTGCAACTGGAAATGGAGGGAGGCTTCATGACAACATGCATGAATTTATGTATCACCACCGTGTCTACATTTTGAAAAGACAAATGCGGTTGAAAGGACAACAAGAACTCAAACTTTCGGATAGACACAATTAGAACGTGCATACCTTCATACTTGACGAGATTTCGACAGTTACGTTTCCATCATTGCGCCAACTGACAGCTGGATCGTGCAAAAGCACGGGCTTTCCATTTTTACTGTTGAAACGTTTTCGGTGGTTAACCGCATTCTTGATTTGACCTATTAACTTCCAGGAACAAAGGGTTTTGGTGGTTAATGAGCGCATTTCAGGCTCGCCTAAACCACAGAAACCTGAGATTCTGACTTTTTCTTAACCAAACCAAATCCAAAATTTCTTTGAGCTTATTTACAGAATACAGACTCTCTAACCTACTTACAAAAATTTAGGAATAAAATTTAGACCACAACCTATCACCTGAAAAGAAAAATTTCCACCAATTTATTTGAGGAGATAACACTTCCCACACTTTCCCCTACCTTGTTACTGTTTGTTGGCACATAAAGGCAAACCCAGAGTTCAACATTTCAAAAACACACCAACAAAACCCTGACTATCGGCCCTTCGGAAACACCTACGAAGCAGATGAAGTCTCACCTGATGTAGAGGCAAGGATGGTTGCAGGATTCAAGTGTTTGCAACCTAGATGGGACACAAATATGTGATTACACCACTCTAAAAAAACACTTAGCAGTTATTCATTCATTATCATTTAACTCTTATTCACATCGCAGATAAAACCCTAATTACAGAGTAGCACAGTATTCAATCAGATCTAACACATCTAAGTGCTTAGCGTATGGAAATAGTTCAGATATGGAATTCATTCACATCACTAAGCATTAAGGTATCATATCAGATTCATATAAAAATACATTACTATACTAAGCATAAATCATATGAACAACATAACAACCATAATGCACAAAGCAACCATAACACAGGATATAGGTGGTTCACCCCAGTGTGGGTCTATGCCCACCAACTCTTCTTCTCTTCTATTATCTTTTGCCAATCTCTTATATACACAGAGCCTCAAACCCTACTCCACATAGGATAGGAGATCTGCGTGCACTTCGCAAGATCCTCCTTCACCGAGTTAGGTCACAGCACAAATCCTTCTTACACAGTATGCACATAGGCCTCTTACAACCACTTGCACTTAGATCTGCGAGTCTCAACACACATTGTGCACAAAGCCTCTAGATTCGCACTAAGACAATCTTACTAAGTCTACTCTCTATTCCCCCTCCTTTACATCGAATAGATATCTATTTATACATTACAAAAGGGCCAAAACATGGGTAAAACCCAAGGGTCTACATCCCATACTCGTTACATGGACCTAAAACCCAAAAATTCCCTAAAAAGGGGCCGAAATCCCATGATCTCCACTTCGAATTATGCTCCACCTTCGACCAACCTTTCGAAGTCCCAAAATAGGTCAAACATGACCAGCGTTTCCAAAAAACTTGGTCAAGGCCCAACAAGCCCCCAACACTCACTTGTGACTTGTCCTAAGTCACTCTGATCTGGGTAACTCTGCCTCAAACACCTCAAGATTGGCTCAGGATTCTTCGACCTGCTCCTTCACCGAGGCTTCCTGCTCAGCGAACTCCTGAATAATTGTCTCGTTCACCGATCCTTCCAAGCATTGTTCCACTGTGGTGACCACGTGTTCCATATTTGCACCTCGTCCTTCAATCTCCTCAAATAGTATGCAAGTTGCATCCTGCACTGGCTGGAGCTTTTGGCTCACTTCCATGACTCTACTTTGGATAGAATGGACTTGTTGTTGAGCAGTGTGTTGTTCCTTTTGAGATTTACATTCTCTCTACCACTAATAAGGGCTTCAACTATGCTTGCACTGTTGTTTCTTGCTGCTTTTCCTCCTAGAGTTGTGACTCGAGTGTCTGTAGTTCAGGGTCCTCTATAAGTCGCTCGTAAGTTTGTGCACTTAGACTTCTTAGTTGTTTACATTCCATGGTTAATGCTTTGATTCTCTCAACTATGCTCCAAGAAGTTGCTTCTCTCTGATCACGCACTTCCAACAGAGTGCATGGCGCTGACTATAACTCTAGTTCAGTTACTCTCTGTTGGAGCTATTGAGTGACTTTAGCAAGCTTCGCTACTTGATTCTCCACTAGGTATTCCTCTATATTGTCTAAGCTTGTCATAGAGCGAAGTGCTCTGGTGACTACTTCTTTAACTCCAACCTATTCCACGAGAAGTTTTTCTTTCTCCTGCTGGATTTTTGTTCTATCATCTGTGAACTTTGCTTGGAGGTCGTCTTTTTCCTGCTGTGCAACCCAACATTTCTCTATGAATTCCTATTGTACTTGCCTCGAGGCCTATGTGGCCTATTATTTTTCTTCTTGGACACGACGAAGGTGAGCTTCGGTTGCATATGTTATTATGCGGAGTTGGGTAGGCTCATCTCCCATCTATGTTTCTTCTAATGGCGGGGGCGCAGTAGACACTACACGGTTGGTGTGAAGGGATTGTTGTAATCCTCTCAACTCTGCTTCAATCCTTTCATACATGGTCTCTTGCCTGGCCTCATTGCGCTGTAAAATATCTTTAGAGGTATATGATACAACAGTGATGATGAGATCTATGTCATCCATCGTCATCATAGACTCTAACTTGGGCTTACTAGCTTTAGACTTCTTTCGCGATGTATGTTTCGTGGGGGAAACCTTTCTTTTCTTGGAGGTATTAGCCTCATCAGTGGGATCCCTATGCGGTGTTACTTCACCTTACTTTTGCTTGTCTTCTTCCCCATTGTTATCTTATTTGTCTACTTCGTCATCACCTCCTCCTCCTGGTGAATTTGAAGCGGTCTCTTCTGATGCATTGTTCAACTCTTGTACCTCTTCTTTCTTATTCCTTCTGCTACTTTCAGGTGCATCGTACTCTTCGCGAGTAACCACTGGGCTTATGATTAGGTCGAGATCAGATAGTTCTGCCTCGTTGACCATGATAAGCAACTCTACAGGTCATTCCTTAGTGATCTCTTCCATGTCCTCCTCTGTAAGCTTGTTGTATGATTGGAGTTCTTCTTTATGCTTGTCTCCATGCGCATTGATGTAAATAAAATGCCTATCTACATGGAACTTCTCTATTGGATTGAACCTGTGAAGGGTGTTCGGTGTCATACGAGAGAAGGAAACAATAGCACTCTTCAACTAAAGGTAGTAGGTGTGGAACACTGCGTTCAACTGCCATTGTTTCGACATGTCTCTCGAGTACCAGAGTGTGGTGAACTTCACAACTATTGGTTCGGATGGCTCAATGTCAGGGAAGTTCGCTCCTTCTGGCATATCCCAAGCAATGAACACGATGAGGATCAACAACCATCTAAAATGGAACTCATAGCCTTGATCCTGAGCTTCGAGGAAATCTTTTTCTAACTGGTTAACTAGGTAGCTCACCCGGTTCATTTGTAGCCCTTCCATGCATTTTCTCGTGAGGTCAACAACGAGCCCTGTGACCTGTGTGGGTATGTTATTCCTTACTATATTGCCAACAATAAACTGGTAGGCTAGGTTCACTACACCATTCTAGATGGAGGCTACCTTGTAACCTCGCTTCCCCTTCTCCACATCGTCGTAGGTATCTTTTATCCCCTGCGCCAGGGCGTGATCTACGGCCTTCCCTGGGTAGAAGTCATGTGGGTATGGTCCCTACATGCTTAGTCTGGTGATCCTATGCATCAGCGTCGGATCGACGATGATTTGTCTGTCTAGCCACAGATAACCGCCATGGAAGCACGACAGCAGGATTTTAACGCACACATTAACCTCCTAATTCCTTCCAAAATGTGGTATATTCATTACGTTCAGAATAGTGGACCTCGCAATGCCCATAGTCCATGGTTGGGGGATGATATTCAAATTATTACCCTTCATCTTGGTCAAATACTTATACGGGGTGAGCATGCCATAGTTCTTGTGGTCTCCCAAATTATAGTCGTTGATCTTCAATGTCGGAATCCTCTCCAACTGTGGTTTGACTGCGTGTATCCCTTTTGGGAGGTACACAGTAATCGACATGTAATCGAATTCCATTGGGACACTTTCACGACTCACCACACTAGCCAGAGGTGGGATGTAGTCGGGCAGGATGGATGGGATTAGCTTTGCATTCATCAAGTCATCACGATGCTTAGTTCTTTTCTCGGTCGCAGCTCAGGATGGTCCAAATCCACGAGCAGTCGATGGGGATACTTGCACTCCTCTCGTTAATGAATCTTGAATCCCTATGGACATGACCTTTTTAGCCATCAGATTGATTAGAATTTCCTCTACTGACTTTTCCACAGCACTGCGCTCACCCGACATACACACTCGAGATCAGATATCTCAGGTCAATGAACAAACACTCAATTCAATAGAATAGGGGGCGAAGTCTCAATAAACACAACGCGGTAATAATCATATCTTTATGGGATCGAAGAATCATTGTTTGCAAAAGTTCTCTTGGTGCAACGTTCAACGGGATGAATAGAAAACGTCATAATAGATTCTTCTAATGGGCCAAAACTCCTTAATCAATGCAATTCCATCTGTTATGGCACGGTCCCAACGGTCCAATGGCGAGCTTTCGGGCCATAATTGTTTTTCTAACCATTTGAGAGCATCGGTCTAATGGTCATAATGCCTCCAATGGTTATATTTTTATGTCATGGCAAAGTGTCAATCTGCGTTGTTCTGATATTCCAGCGAAGTTCAAATTCTATATTCCTTCCTTCTGCGAAGTCCTTTCTGGAACCTCTTGCAATTTTTCTAACTTTGTTTTCTTCTTGCTGAGCTTTCTAGCCTTCTTTCCTGTAATCTGAGTTACTGGGTTCCTCTTCCCATTTTGATTATTATATTCTCTTGGCATAGTAACTTCGTGATGTTGATGATCTTTCATAGGTTTCAATGGAAATACTTCTTCTCTATCTGGGGTAGGCGCTCTACTCTCTTGTATGGACAAGTTTTTCATGTTAGTCTATGTTCTTTCAACTTCAACATCCAAGTCTCTAGTCCTTAGTATCTTCGACTTGTTTTCATGTTCTTTTATTAAGTGCGTTATTCTCCTAATCATGAAATCATTTAATTCTTGTTTTTTCTGTTCTAGGGCCTCCTCTTCTTTTCTTCGAATCTGATCTTTCTCAATCTAGGTTTTTCCTAGCAACATAGAAAATGGGGCGTTATTCTCAACAAATTTAACGACCTCAAATTCTTCCTATGTCGAAGTTCCATGAGAACTCATAGATGTATGGGTAAGTCTTCGACATAGGGTTATCAACTTCCCTTTAAATAATCTTATTCCTCCCAACGAAGATACCATAGTTGGCTTTCCCAAGATTTCCCAAGTTCTTTCGGTCATGATATTCACCTGTGTCTCCTCATCCATAATACAATCTATATAGAAATCTCCTATTCGTGCTTCTATACCCTCTTTTTATTTTAACACATCTGATAAGTTGATGCCTCTATGATCATTCAGGGTTTCTTTCATCTGTAATAATACAGTCTCTGATTCTCTCTGGGGTTCTACCATAGTCTTAGTCTTTTGGCCTTTCTCATGGTTTTCTTGTTCCATATTCATCCTTTCAATTTTAGCAATCATTCTAGGGCAATCCAAAACTTCATGGTCCATGGATTTATAGAAAATACAACTAGGTCTTCTACCAGGGAATTCCTTAGCAAGTTGTCCTAGTTTTCTACAATTGTAACATAGAGTTAATCCTCTCTTTCTTTTGAATGATCCCCAACCTTTCATGTACTTCGCACTAGGATCATAGTAACTGACCTGGAAAAAATTATTTCTAGGATCCTACATCCATTTGTTAGTCCAAACATTCTTTGTATGCATAGGAATAACATATCTTTCACTATTTCTATCAGATCTACTCATTTCCAATCTATTTTCTTCTACTTGTGCCTTAGTTTTCAGACTAGGAAAAAATTTATCAAACATACATATATCCATTCTTCCGAAACAAAAAATTTCACTTGCCTTTATCAGAGCACAAACCTTTCAGATCTTACCTCTTTAATCAAAAAATTTCATTGTTCTTACCTTTAGCATAGCACAAATTTTTGATATCTTACCTCTTTTTCTTTAGATCTGATTCCTTTCTTGGCACAGAGCTTCACAAGTCAAGTGGAATATTGCACACTAAAGAGGCATATCTATGCATAGAGATTTATTCTTCTTCAGTTCCCAGCAATCATAGTTTCAGGTACCGGCGACGCAACCATTTATTGGCACACAGGGGTAGACCCATGGTTAAGTTCTAACAGCACACCAACAAGCCCTAACTAATGTCCCTTTCGACAACACCTACAAAGCAAATGCAGTCTCACCCAAAGTAGAAATAGGGGGTTGCAGGACACAAGTGTCTACAACCAGAGGAAATGCAAAGTGGATCCAATACAATAGCAACACAACATCTAGATATCATTTACCAACCTAATCCTACTTCGCACTGTTATATTTCATATGTAACGTAAAGATGCAATAATGGAATATCATAAGACAAAAGAACACAACATGAACCACACATAACAACAAGATATACGTGGTTCACCCTCTCCCTAGGGATACATCCACAGAACTATGTTTCTTGATATTATAAGGAAACATGCAATTCTGTCTACGCTCTTAGCTTGCAAATCTCTTTCTCCTTCTCTCTTCTTTTCCCTCCTTGCACACCCAGCTACAGGGTTGATCTTCGCACCCAGTTGAATATCTTACAATAGCATAAGGCTCTCACGCTCAACACTTCTCTCTCTCTCAACAATAGGCTCTCTCTTTCAATCCACAACGACCACAATAACAATAACAACAACGAACAACCCATCCCAGGTCCTCTAGACCTTTATTTATACATTACAATGGCTCACCGGTAACCTTAGGCTGAAACCTAGGTGTCAAAACCCTAGATACCAAAACCCTAGGTGTCTAAAACCCTAGGTCAACTTGACCTGCTTTTCCCGGACTTTTCCAGCCTGTCTTTCCTTCCTTCCCACAAAGTGCTCCGAAGCATCTATCGATGGATTTTTCCGCTTGTTGAATTGACCATGATATATCTTCCTTGTTGATCTGTTCTCCTCGATATTCTCATCTAATGGCTCGTTCTCCCGTACTTTTCTCCTTCTTTTCTGCTACTTTGACCACTTTGACCCAATCTCAATCAATATGTCTTCTTCATAGTTCGCATTTCATCTTTCCTCTTCCTTTTTCCTTTCTTTTCTTCCTTAATCCATACCTAAGGGCCAACACTGTTCCTTTGCATCAGTCAATTACCTTTGTCTCTACGAGTGAGGATCTTCCCACGCTTGCCCATGCCTTCTTATTGTTCCTTTGCATTGATCAACTGCCTTTGTCTCTACGGGTGAGGATCTTCCCACGCTTGCCCCTGCCTTCTTACTATTTCTTTGTGTTGATCAACTACCTCTATCTCTGCGGGTAAGGATCTTCCCATGCTTGCCCCTGCCTTTTCTCTCGATGTTTCTTTTGGGTATGAGATTCGAGAATGTAGAAACCATCTCTTTTAGGTGCGCATGAGATCTAAAATCATGACTGGAGTATCATGAATGGTGTGCGCGGTATCTAAAATTGTGACTGGAGTATCATTAATGCACAAAAACTTGCTTTTGGGTGCGGTCTCTATTATTTTTTTAATGTCATGTTATCCAAATTTCATGCTCTATTATTTTCGTTTTCGTTTTGGATGCACAGGCTCTATTATTTTTTTAATTTTGTGTTATCCAAATTTCATGTTATCTGAATAATGAATTTTGTTTTCCTTTACTATTCGTCTCTAAATTGGATTCCATTAGCATCGGATTTAGCACCCCAAGTTGATTTCATTTTTTCCACTGGATGGTGCTAAATCTGGCGCTAATGGCGCCCAATTTAGAGTTGAATAGTAAAGGAAAACAAAAATAAATAATATACTAGACTCTTTGTAAACCATATAATCAATTGGGGTTCAATATCAATGATCATCACATTCATACTTAGTTATTAATCAAATTAAGCATAGAATGACAAGAAAATGTCACAAGAACCTCAATGATCATTAAAATACACAAATGTTTCATGTGAAGGTCTTATAGAGGCACATCATTACCCCCTAGCTAGAGGTTTTACATCCCCATGTGCAACAAAACAGTCCCTCAAAATTTGATCCTTGCCTTGCTCAATCCTCCTACTCTGATTGTTGATCCTTTTATGTTATCTACTTGAAGTCATGAGCTACAATTTGGGTAACTCCATCCCTTCTATGATATCCTACCCTTAGCTCTATGTCACCCCATCTATTTTTCTCTTCTTCTTTATCCATCTACATCATAGACTACCATGAGGGAATGGATTGATGGAGGAGCAATGGATATTTGAATGTAAGTCCTATCCAATTAAGCTTCATTATCTTGAGGGTATCAATGTATAGGTCGACCTTGAATAAATAAACTTTCAAATTAGATGGAAAGTGAGGCTCCATATTTCTCAAGTTAAGTGGAATCTCCTCCCACTTGTTTTGGAAAAGCTTCACCGATTTATCTTTTGAGTTCTTCACCATGACTTCAAAATGTGTAATTCCCCCCTTCGACTTCTCCTCAAGAACGTTCACTAAATCTATGTTAGAATTCAATCTTGCATGGTTTTTAAGTATTTCTTCAGGCTTATTGGTTTTAGACATCACCTAAAGGGTGTTATTCAACTATTTATTCTTGTATCTTTGTGTCTCGACAACCCTTTTCTCCTCATTTTTTACCTAGGAGAAAAATGCCTTGATTTTTATATCCCCCACATCGAGATTATGGGACCATTTGCAAGGGTGAGGAATCACAAAATTGTGGAGATAGAACTCATAGAGATTATTTTTATCTTCTTCATTCCATCATTGATATGCCTATGTGAACTCTTTTTGAGTGTCCAACTCATGAGGGAGGCTCTCGGAAATTTGTCCTAGTTGATGCTTGAGCCTTTGTTCTTTGAAAAAAAAGGTGTATGTTCTTGCAAGAGGCCTTACAGAGAGCATTTCCTTTGCTAATTCAATGGTCTTATGGGAAAATTATTCTAGTTCCTCAATTTTCTCCACTTTATCTTCAACCTCCCTTCTTTTTTTTTCCAATGTTGTTTTTAAATCCTCGTTCTCATTCTCTAGTTGTTTCATATCTTCCAAATGTTACATTTTAAATATTTAGAACTTTTCCTATAAGTCCACAATATGCTTCCCATTTGTGGTTGGAGTTTACCATAGTTGTAATTTCTAACTTCCTTTTGTCTTCTGCCACTATCTTCCACCTTAGGGATTTTTCCCTAGCTTCTTCTAATTGGACAATGGGGTCCTTTATGCTAGGATTACTCTTCTTGTCATGAGCTCCCCATGGGATTCTCCCAAATCCTTTGTTGGGATAGAAGGTATACCCTCCTCAATGTCTATGGTATGTGTGTGTTCAATAATAGACAACTTGTTTGTTACTTGGACATATTCCTTTTCCTTGTGGCACTACTTTGTTTCCCTCCCTATGGGGTGCCTATAGTAATTTTGAGGGGACTTCTATATGTGTGCCCATGTGGACCAAACTAGTAGAAACGCCTTTTTCATTCTCCTATTTTCTAGTAGAAACTTATTTTTCTTCCTCCTTTGTGTTTGTATTCTTGTGTGTTCTCCTCTTTTTCTCATACATGCCTTGCCTCCAATACTTGTATTCTTCCTAGATTCTATTGGGCTACCTCTTGGTTCAGATTAGCTTGCAGGGACAATAATTATTCTTTTCTAATGGTTAATAACTTATCCTAGGTAATTTTGCAACTTTTTCCATCCAATGTATCATGTACAATTAGCTTTATAATCCCATGATGGGATAATGCATCCACCTTTCCTACCTACACTTTAGAACTCATTTCTCTTAGAGACTGTAAAACATAATAAGGAATGCTCAATTTCTTTCAGTTATGTTGATAGAAAATGTCTTCGATGATGTAACAATTTGAAGTGAAATGCGTAGACCATGATATTCCTTCCATCACAAGTTATGTATTTCATTATGTGCAAGGCCACCTCATCTCTTGGTGAGGGAAAATTCTCTCTCTTAAAACCATTCTTGTTCTCTTCCATTGTTTCATAGGACCCAAGGAAGATCCTTTTTGCATATAAGGCTAGTTTCCTTTCCTCATTTTCCCATGGAAATCTCATAGGGGGTCTTGTAACTATCACCAACATAGGTTCATTGATTTTTATTTGTAAGCCCTTAACTATGGTCATGTATTCTTGTTCCTCCAAGTTTTGGAAATTATGTGCAAATTCAAGGGAAATTCCATCATCAAACCCTTGATGCCTATTGAAGTATTCCAACCAATTAGATTTTTGGAATGTGTCATTCACTTTAGGATTGACATACAATTTAGAAGGGTTTGTAGGTTCCATTATATTAAAGCTAGCTACGATATTAGTATTTGATTAATCTTCTTTTCTAGATGTTGTCTTTTTACTCAGGGTCTACCCCACTCTACTTATTCTTTTGATAATATAAGCAAGAATTGTGTGCCTAATATTATTCTATCTATGAGATTAACTCGTTCCTCTATCCTCAATTGTGGTGTTGGGATTTTCCTTGGTCTTTGATTTCTTTTTACATTTATCCATGCAAGTCTTCCTTGTTATGCTTCTTGAGAGTTTTCAACAATTCAACGTTTCTCCAATATACCAAAAATTATATTGTTGAAACTTATACTTTTTACCTTAGCTTGATGTTAACTTGGGTTCTGAAAATATGTAGACTCTTCAATAGAATCAATCACTTTTCTTCAATCATATTAGGGTGCTAGGATTTTTGTTTTGGAAACTCAGAGTTACATTGTTTACCTTCTCTTGACGTTAAATTTGGCTCTATCAATACTTAAAATATTTGACCAACTCAAATTGTCTACAATCATCCCAAGGGTTTAGGCTTCGAGAAATTGGCATGCACAATAGCCACAATTGGCATGCACAACAGAAACATGGTTGTTGTGCATGCCAAATTGGCATGCACAATAGCCATAGGGTTGTTGTGCATGCCTGAGTTTCCATTTGAAATTAACACATGGGAGCTAGACAAATCTATGCTTTATTTTGTATCTCAATCCTTGTTTCTTGTTACTCTGTTCATTTTTCCTCGAAATGATGGTTGTATGCATATTCCTTTATTGGATATAGGTTGTTCTTGGATTCAACATGCCTCTTTTATAATTACTTTGGAGATATGAGAGCAATTTGGAACTTTTCAAAATACTATATTTTTCTTGTATGTTCGAGACGTAGTGTAATGTGCAAATTTGTTTCTTTGGGAATAATAAGGATTCATTTGAATTTAAAATGAGAAGAACCATTCATATTAGATTTATGCCTATGGGTACTTAGTAAGGTCTACCTATACTATATATACACTATCCATACTTTGGGCTCGCTCAAAACAGAGTAGGGTTTATTGATCTTTTAAGGTTTCCTCCTTGATATTTTTGAATTGGAATTTGAATCTCTATCATCAATCATGTATGAAGATGAAATCTGATGTTTGAAATCCATGTGAAACTTCAAGATAGGATATTGACATGGCCTTTTCATTTTTAGATTGAATTCCATACTCCATCTCCTTATATTTTTTATCTTTGTAAATATGTGAACTTTCCTTCCGTGAACAATATAAGGAATGGATGCTTTATGAGTGAGTGAGCACATTTTGAATTGATACATGTTAGAATCTATATGCATGGAGAATGAATTTTGATACTGTGTTCGAGAAGGTTAATGTATGTACATAATGTTACACTATCATGTCCTTGTATCTAATCCTTGACAAATTTTCTTTCCCTTTTGTGTTGTAAGTTTTATATTGTATATTCATGGAGTTTTAAATTGTTTTTTTTTTGTAGTCCTTTATGGTAGTGAATGGACATGGTAGGTTATGAACTCTAAATTCATTATTGTTCTTGTCTTCCCCTACATACCATGGAATAATCTAAAATTATCAATGCATAGTGATGATGAGCTATTGAGCTTAAATGTGGTCTCCTTGAAGATCTGATATATCAATGTCTTCTATAGACTCGAACTGCAAGCCTAGATCTTGATGGCCAATGCCATGGTAAGATGTACAACATGGTGAGTACATATTGAAATTCCAAACTTGCTTCAAGAGCTTGGTTTCACATAAATATTTTCATGGTGAGATTCCTTTATTGAGCTTTATGAGAAGAGGCATCAAGTAAATTTCTTCAGTCAAGGCAATGGCATGTCAAGGAAAGGCAAGGCATGTCAAGGAAAGGCATGTCAAGGCAAGGAAAGGCATGTCAAGGCAAGGTGAGACATTTCAAGGAAAGGCATGGCTTGTCAAGGAAAGGCATGAAAAGGCTAGGCATGGCATGTCAAAGCAAGGAAAGAATCAATTTGATGGAAAAGTTGAAAATATTATAATATAAAAACAAGATAATATCAACAACATTCTCTCGGTGCATATATGTTATGTGACTAATGTCATTGTTGTGTATTATAGGATCCAGAGGACGCCATGGACAGAGGATGTGGACGATGTAGCCCTACTAAATCAACGAGAGGAAAGTTGGTGGCCATAGAATCGGATACAGAATCTACAGATACAATAAAGGTAAGAAGACAAATCAACCTCAACCAAAGGAGTATAGTGTTTATGAATTCACAAATTCTACAACATAGAAGAGATAAAGTTATATAAACTATGTTATATCAATATGTCAAATATATGAGTAAAGTAAGGTTTTGTGTTGGATAGCATATTGGTTGAAATGATATAATTGGTGTACTAAACATCATGGACTATGTTGTGTATTATAGGGGCCAGACGAGACCATGGAAACAGATCATGTCATATGAAATAAGGACACAATGGATGTCGCGGGACAACAGGTAATCAAATTTTGACTTATCTTAGGAAGAATTTTGTGATACGTCCATCCTTTTTCACAATATTATTAAAATTTATAGTGTATTATCCAGTCTTGAAATAAATTATGAGGCATGTTGTTGATTATTTTAGATGGATATTGGAGCAATTGCACAGCCTAAGTGTTCAACTAGAAAATAAAAATAAATAAAAATGTGCATGGGCATGGACCTAAAACTATTAAATCAAAAAGAACACAGTGGGTAGAAAAGGATATGACAATGGATCCTCTAGACACAACAAATATCTGCACTGAAAAAGAGGTTGGTCAAGACTATTATATTGATGTATATATGTTCATACCTTTTATATTATAATTTGTTAAGCCATATTTGATTATATTTCTTTGAAATTGATACATTTATGATTTATCCAATTGTTTCCAAACATTAAATAATGGTTGTGTTTGTTGATAGGTAGAAGATGATGATGAAATAATGGCTAATAATACCCAAGATCCAACTGGGCTGTTAATATTTGGACGGGATGATCCAAACCATCCCTTAAACCATACCAAGGCGAAAAGAATGTATTTAAAGAGAATTTTACCACCTGATGAGATTAGCATACACTGACAACATGCCACCTAGCCTTACCGATGATGATCATGATAGTGAAAATGCAGTGCATGAAGAAGGATTGAATGAAATTCTTACATGTTTATTTGGGGATGGAAACAATGATGACAACAATGATCATATGGATTCCATTAATAATGAAAGCAAGGGTAATTACCGCCAATGTAATGTTGATGATAACAACCTGAAAGACTCAATCAAGAAAGCAGCAAAGACACTCGTGTTCAAATATGGTGCGAGTAGAACCTCAAAACTGGCATGCACATTAATATTATTAGAAATCAATTCATTATTTGGTTGGTTAGACAAAGGATTCACCACCCTACTGAAGTGAGTTGAAATTTATTTCTTACAATGCATTTTCAATTGGTGTACGTAATTCGTTTATGAATAGTCCTACTATATATTGACATATCAAACATGTTCATCCTATGTCAAACATTCAATTGATCTAATCTTTGGAAATATTACAGGGCACTAAAAACCAAAATATTTCTTGAAGAGAATGTGTTGTCATCAAATTGTAGAGAGGTGCGTCAGTTGTTGGTTGAGTTGGGGATTGAATATAAGAAAATTCATTCATGTATAAATGATTTCATTTTATATAGAGATGAATATCAAGAAAAGGTAGAATTCCATGTATTCAAAGAGAAGAGATATCGTATAGATGTATAAGGTCCTACAGTTCCAAAGAAGGTTTTACGTCACATGTCAATTATACCTAGACTTCAACGAATGTATTATTTCAATTCACTTACACAATTAATGGACTGGCATGCAAAGAATAGGAGTAAATATGGATTCATGCAAATTTCAGCCGACTCCAAAGCATTGAAACACATAGAGGAAAAATGGCCAAGAAAATTCAAAGATGAACACCGTAGTATTAGGTTTGGTCTTGCGATTGATGGAGTGTGCCTATGTTATTTCATGAGCTCAAATTATAGTGTTTGGCCAATAATATTTATAATATACAATATCCCCCCATGGATGAATGTTAGAAAGGAGCACCTTATTCTAACTCTCATTGTTCCAGGAAAACATCAAGTTAAAAACATGGATGTTTATCTTGCGCCTTTTATTGATGAGATGTAACTACTATGGAAAGGAATAAGAATGTATGACATATCATTTCCTCCATAAAATAGGTCCTTCATGTTGTATGGTGTGCTATGTTGGACTATTCATAATTTCCCAGGACTTGGTGTTTGTTCCAGTAAGATTTTTTTTTTTACATATTTACACTAATAAAAAAAATTCATCCCAGCTCTCATACTCAATTTTATACTATTATTTTTATGTTATTAACCCTACTTAATGAATTGCAGGGCTTCAAACAAAGGGGATATTTGCATGTCCAAGATGTGCAAAACAATTTCAAGGGCGGTATTCTAAAGATCTACATAAATTTATTTATGCAAACAACATGGTTTTTTTGTCACGAGATCATAGGTTTAGAAACCACCATAATAATCAATTTGATGGAAAAGTTGAAAATATAGGCCCTCCCATGATTATGGGTCCAGATAATTGGCTTAAGGAGTATGAAGATGTTGAATTGAAAGCTTGGAATGACTTTTTTGATGGAGGTGATTCTATTGAAGAACCAGAACAAGTTGTATTTAAGATGCCAGAAGGGATGAAAAGGAAATCCATATTTTATGATCTCCCTTACTGGAAGGATCTATTAATATCTCACCTATTAGATCCTATGCACATCTTCAAAAATGTCCCAGATTCAATATTTCAACATATATCAGACAAAGAGAAGGATACCTTATCTTCGAGGAGAGATATTTCTCTTTCGCTTACCAAATTAGATAGAAAACATTTGTGGAAAAACATGGAAAATGAATCATATGCAAAGGCTCCATGGATTTTGAAAAATAAAGAGCTAGACCAACTAAAAAATTTCATACATTCAATAAGGACACCTACTGGCTATGGGTCATCATTGGTTAAATATTTTACAATTGATGGACATATCACATGATTTAAAACACATGATTTTCATAATTTTATGAAGGTATTATATATCATCATTTATATATTCTAGTATTCTATTGTGTGACAAAAATAACTAATGACCTTTCATAAATGTGTTTGACAACATATCATGCCATTGGAAATTATGGAGGATTCATGTCTTATCGTTGACTTGAGGAATGTCATAAGTGAATTGTCAACATTTGCAAGGTATGTGGTATGGAATGTTCATGTGTTAGAGATATAGAGATATTGTATTTCATTTCAAATATTTCCTAAAGGTTCATACTAGTATACTATTCTTATATTAGGTGGGTGACATCCAAGGATATCCATGAATGTGAAGTGCCAAAATGGAAGAAGAAAATTGTAGAAATTGAATGGGTATTTGAGAAGGATCTCCCTACAAGTTTCATGGACCTACAAGTCCATTTACTTATACACCTAGTCGATGGCATTGAATTGGTGGGTGTCGTATCAACAAGGTGGATGTTTTTCTTTGAGAGATATATGAAAACTCTAAAAATATATGTCCGACAAAAGGCACATCCAGAGGGTTGCATGGCTGAAGGGTATGTATTGAATGAAGCATTTTTCTTCCTATGTGAATTCCTTCGTAATGATTTCGAAGATGGACCAGGCTTTTGGGATGAAGAATGAGAATCGGATATTATTGACGGAGAAAAACCACAATCTAATAGTGTTCAAGTAGAAATTAGTAAGTAAACTCATTTTCATTGTGGTTGTTTTTATTGCAATCATTAATTTAATCTGTAATTTATTTGTCAAATTAACAAAATGGCCTATGAAGTTTGAAATAAACTTGTTGACGTGTAATAGGTGTAGATGAAAGTGATATACTCAACAAGTTCATTATGTACCACATGGACTTTATGAAAAAATGGACTGATTTGCATGATAAAAAAAGAGAAGTGTTAGAAGCAAGGAAAAAATTTAAGATATCAAACCCAAGGAATACCCCATTTCCTAATGATCTACACAAGGAATGGGGCAAATATTGCACACTAGAATGGGTTAATGAACAAATTCAAAATCAAATAGAAGATGTGGGTATAGATTCAAACATAATAGAAGATGCAATAAACATGTCTAGAGGATGTGAAGAAAGGTACAGTTGGAATTTTACAAAATGTTATTTCCTTATATTTTTTATACTATTAACTAATTTAATATTCATCATTTTATTTGTTTTAACCGAAATAAATGGTCTTTCACAGGAGAGGAAATATCCAACAATGTGGGCATATGGTCGACATTATCGTGTAGAACGTGTAAATGTAAAGAGACGATCCTTCAATTGTGGCATCATGTTTGAATTCAAGCAATCCAGTTGATCAATCTCAAAAGATAAGAATATTATTGAAGGAAATCTACAATATGTTGGGAAAATACAAGAAATTATTGAGTTGGATTATCGCTCTTTTAAATGTTGTATTTTTAAGTGTAGATGGTATGAATCATTTGAGAGGAAACGAAGACATGTTACCCATAGTGGATTGTTTTCTATAGATTCCTCAAGGTTCCTATCGGAGGATAAGGAGCCTTATGTTCTACCAATTCATTGTGAGCAGGTATTTCTTTAACTAAAACTACAATAAGTGGTAGTGATCAATAATTTATTAATACATTGTTTATTGTGAATATATACATGTGTTTATGAATCAATAAAATTGTTATAACATATGTCTAATATATGTATATTGTACTCGTTCATGTGCAAGTATTTTTCTATGTAGATATTCTGGACCCGAAATGGTTGTTTTTCATACATTATGATCCAAGATTAAGGCATGTATTTGACGATGCATTAGTGGATACTGATCAAAGCAATGATGGTGAACAAAATGAGAGAGAGATGGATTAGAGAACATCGAATAAATTAACATCCATGATTATGCTGAAGATGGTTATGTTCATGCACAAGAACACAACAATCTGAAGTTAGATGATGTTATGGAAGACAACAATATGGATGGTATACAAAATGATGATCCAAATACATATGTTAAAAATATGGATGATCTACAGTCAAATTTCAATGACGATGAAGATGATGCAGGTGAAGATGAGGATGATGATAGTATTAACTACATGAAATATCATATGAATATTGACAATGATACACTAGATGGCATTGTTGCAGACAATGATGTCAATGACCAATACTTCTAGATTTCAAAATTATTTGTAATCCATGTTTAAAAAATGATTATTCTTATGGCCTAGTCCTTGAAATGGTTTAGTATTATTTGTGTCAATACAAATAAACTATTTCAATATCGTTAAATTGTTCAAGATATGGTATGAATTGTTGGAAGAAAAAAATAGGATTACTTGTATGCTTCTTCCATCCATTTTATATCAACATATGTTCATGAAGACACAAAAGTTATATCAAGATATGTTCATGAAGACACATAAGATTACTTCCTTCTGATAAAACAATTGATGTTGCCCTTAATGCTCTATTCATGTCCTTGGATGTAGATCACACTATAAGGATGTTGAGTGCATCCTCATCTCAGCATCATTACCTACCACCATATAACATATATCACATATCATCAAGGCATGTGTCTCGTCTAACCATGTCAAATTTTGACCTAAACCCTAATCCCTAAGACAATGAACCTTAAAGCCTAGTTAATCCTTGATCCATAAACCCTTAAGCCCTCAACCTTAGTTAATCACTAATCCCTTACCAAAAAATCCCTAAATACCCTAACCTCTAATCCATTGACCCTTAAATCCTAGTTAAGCCATAATCCCTAAACCCTTAAGCCCTCAACCTTAGTTAATCACTAATCCCTTACCAAAAAATCCCTAAATCCACTAACCCTCAATCCATCGACCCTTAAACACTTAAACAATAATCCCTAATCCCCTTAATCCATAAAACCCTATGCCCTAAGTAATTAAACATTAATCCCATACCCCATAATCCCTAAGCCATTAATCATTAAACTACCTAACCCATAAGTACCAAATCCCTTATCTCTTGACTCTTAATCCCTTAAAACCTAATCCCTAATTCTCTTAACCCTTAATCCATGTACCCCAAATCCTTAAATCCCATAATCCTCAAAACCCCTATCCACTTAACCCCCAACACCTCAACTAATCAACTATCTAGGCACATCCAGCACTAAATCCCATTCATTGCTCACCGTGCAACATTGATGGATGACATTGGTGATGTGTTTGGAATACGTTAATCCATGACATTTTAAGAGAGTTTCAACAAGCATTCCATAGATGTGAATGAAAAACGATGATAATGAGACTACATGATGAACATTGATGCAAACATGGATTATCTCAAATATTATGTGGGGACATCAGGTATCCTTGAGTCTTGAAACCCTCACATACCGTTAAGGCATGTGTCAATTTTAACCATGTCAAATTTCAACGCATCCAGTAACAGTTTGAAGAAATTTCAATGTTGGCCCCATTCACTACTCATCGTGTGACATCAATGGATGACATTGGTGATTGGCGTGTTGGAAGAGGTTCCATGAAATTTCAAGATATTTCCGACAAATCCCCAACTCCCCTAACCCCTGATCCATTGACCCTTAAAGCCTAGTTAAGACCTAATCCCTAATTAACCCTTAAGCCATCAACCTTAGTTAATCAATAATCCCTTAACACAAAATCCCCCAACCCCTAAGCCATCGACCCTTAAATACTTCTCACTAATCCCTAATACTTTAATCCATAAACCCCTATGCACTAAGCACTTAAACATTAATCCCCTAACCCATAATCCCTAATCCGTTAACCATTAAACTACCTAACATTTAAGTTCCAAATCCCTTAGCTCTTGACCCTTAATACCTTAAACCCTAACCCCTAATCCATTAACTCTTAATACTTGTACCCCAAATCCATAAATCCTCAAAGCCCCTATCCACTTAACCCCCAACACCTCAACTAATTAACTATTTAGGATAATTTGGATACATCCAACGCTAAATCTGTCGCTACTTCTGGTGCAATTTGTGGTGCTAACTGGGGTTCTAAATCAACTGCTAAATGGGGTGTTATTTCTGGCACTAATTGGCAATTTCTGGTGCTAAATGGGGAGCACTTTTCGACTCTATTAGCGCCTAATTTAGTGCCTAAATTTTGTGTTTGGCGCAAAAAACGCCATGAATAGCTCCATCCCAATAAATAGCGTCGACTTGTTCAAAAAATTGAAGAAAAATACACTAAAACCATCTTTGGAAGAAAAAAAGGGAGCAAATTACAAGGATTTTTTGTAGTGTATGTATGCATGTTCCCAACTTCACACTTGTCATGTTGAGAGCTACTTTGGTACACTTGTCCCCATCCTCAGAACTTAGGATAAAATAATTATCCATACTTTATACTTTAAGGAATATTAATATAATATTCCTTTTTGGCTTAAGCTCCCTAGCTTATCCATTTATCCTTAACTTTTATCCCCCCCCCCAACCCTTTCCCTAACTAGTGGAGTTTAGTACCCCATACTCTTTTATCGTGGTTGGACTACACACATCGATGTATTATATTAATGATCAGACATATACAAAAATAAGCTCATTGGCCTCTAGCATCTAGGCTCTCTGGCCTGATTCAACATATAAGCCTCCTAGCTTATAATAATCGGATCACCAACTTATAAAACAAAACATATACAAAAAGGCTCCCTGGCCTCAAAATTGCACAATATCCTGGAATATGCACACTTCATCATTGTAGTGTGCAATACATGTGCACACTATACCATGAGAGGTGCATGCAAAATGATATCAAATGGTTCACCAGCTTAAGTACATTTGCATTTACATTTATAATTGGGGTTCGTCCTAAGGGTATTACAAATTTCCACTAAGATCTAAAAACTTTCTTGAAGCAACATCCTCTTTCACTCAACAATTATTGAGATTTTTTGGATTCTTCTTGTTGGCTCTTCTAATCCTTTTCTCGCACATGGATTAGTGTATGGGGGGTCTTTTGAACCAAAAACTAAAACTTCTACAAAAAGAAAAATTTCAAAGCAAAGCATGTCCTTGGACACCTCATGCTAATAAGACCTTGATGTCACCAAGTTATCTCTTGACATGAGTATATTAATCTTTCCATGCATCAATTCTCAAATGAAAAGACTGAAAACCAAATTATCAATGCCTATTCCCTTTAGCATCTCTCCGACAACGGCGCCAAAAATGTCAGCCAATTGTATTTCCATAATTTTGTTACATTAAATTCATCAATCCGATGTCCATAGACTTCTAAGATTTCAGAAAAATATATGCAGGATTAGGAAACTAAATCTAAGCTAATCAATTTGAATCAAAATGATTTTCTTTACAAGACACTTCCAAGAATCGGAGTCAAGGATACAAGTTCTCTATTACAATGATAAGTTATCTACTTCATGGCTTGATTGATTCTTGTAGTTTGATCAAAGTGAAAATAAACACTGAAATGTTATAGAGTTCAACCGAGGTCAATGGATTTGTGTTTCAATAATTAACCACATTATTTTGATTGATATCAAGAACATCAATTGGTTTTGTGATCACTTATAAAACTTAACCTTCAATGCCTCACTCTATAGGGAAACCCACACTTGTAGAAACGAAAGCGCATAAAGAAATGAACGAGAAATGGAATGAGCAACTAATATAATAACATAACACAATAGAAAGAAAGCTAATTGGGCAGCCTATACCAGAGAGAGGGGGACCTTCATCCCTTGGCATATACTGCTAAGAAGGACTATAGTAGAGAACTCTTTATCCACAACAACAAGCTCTTTATTCCAGCATCAAAATTATTACAATGATCCTTCTCTTCCTCTTCTTCAACTCTCTAATTATTTAACTATTGAACTATGCACTCATGAAATACCCCAAGTTGAATGATATCCTCTCATATTTATACATATATGAAGAGGATTTACAATAAGATGAGATCAGATCCTAAACAAGTGGATATCATAATCAACAAATCCTAGAACCTAAACGTGTGTGTCTCCTCCACCAAATATTAGATTTGATCTAATATAGTTTGAATAAGATAACAACGTCATATTCCATGAGATCCATGTGCCCAAATTCATGGGTATAATCCAAAACTTGGTCAAACTACTTAGCTTTAGAATTTTGAACTTAGAATGACTAGTTTTAGAAATCTCCATCATACACCCCTTGTTTTGTACTTTTTGTATATTTTCCTATCAAGTCACCTATATGACACTACTCTGCACAAAAAATATATTTTAGATTTTTGAGATTCCTCTTCATATGGTCAGAAATGCCTTGGAAATTGACTATCAGAACTACCAATCAGCTACATAATTGCCAACACGATTGTTGAACTTCACAAGTAAGTTAGGAAACCACAATATCTACTCTAAGTAATCATCAAAACATGGGAAATTGACCCTTTTAGTGTACATATGACATGTGAAGCTCATGTAGGGTGAAAATGAGCAATTACCGGAATATGGTTAGTGAAGTGAATGGTGATGGAAGGAAAAAATAGGTGACAAAATGACAAATGGCATCATAAAACATATCAATTATGAGCCCAACAGAAACAGTGGAAGAAATGGGAGGAAACATGCCAAGGATTTATGCAGCCTTGGATAACAAGCAAGTGTAATATTAGTCCCCTATGATTGAAGTGGAAGGTGGAGCATGAAAGGGATTTCCAGGTGGAACTAGTATGCATCCTGGACTGAAAAATTCAAGGTGCTCATGAACAAGGCCATAGGGCTGGTAAATGTTCAATGGACCTACTATGGTATTGAATATGTTACATGGGAGCATGAATAGAACATACGAGAAGAATACCTATAAATTTTTGACAATTTTTAAGAAGACAGAATGCAAAACTCCATTTTGAGCATTACATCTCAGAGTCCTAGTCAACTGCATTAGGGACCCTAATAAAAGGATGATTCATTCATTGGGTTAATCCTAATAAAATAAAGGTTCATTCCTTGGATTATCCCTGAAAAATGAATGGAACATTCCTTGGGTTGGCGAGTTGAGAGGAACAAGAGATTATGGTTGGAACTATTGTTGGAATTGTGAAAGTGCAGAATTTTATTTCTAAGTGTTGTGATGTAAATTTTCATATATGTATATTAGCATGGTGTGCACCGAGGATTACGCACAATTGTAGGGGAGGGAGAATGTAACATCCCCACTATGATCCATAGTTTAATTAATTCTTAATGTATATATAATACGTGGCTATGGCCATAGCGATGTACTATGAAAATTGCATTTCTAAGTTTTAATTAATAAAATGTGATGTTAGCTTCTAAGGGGAAATGGAGAGAGATGGGGGATGAATTAATCCACAAGAGAGGGGAGGTTCTAAGATAATGGTCAAGAGGGTTCCAGGTATGAATTACCCATGTACATTAATTCAACCCATTTTCCTAAATTTGTTATTGGTATATAAACCTTCTAATTTCTAATTGAGTGATCCTAAAGGCAATCATTGAATACATGTAAGAGGGTAGGTAAGAGAAGTCACATACCATAGTTATTGGGCACACGGGGATGATTAAATCATCTTGGGGAAGTGTGTGAGTCAAGAGAGGAAATTCAAAGGGAGGAAATGTGTATGGGTTGCAGAAAAAAGTTTTAGACAGACAAGTTTTTGTGCATGAGAGCAAGAAAGGGAGCAAGGAAGAGAGCTTTGAGCTAGAATATCAATGGAGGAAGAATTTGGAGCATGCTGGAGAAAATTTTAGAGCATATGGGAGTTGAATACTGAATAATTGGGCCTAAAGAGTGAACTTTGTGGGAGTTTCACTGTAACAACAAGTGTTTGTTGTTGTTTGCGGGTAGTTTTCGCTAGCAGTAAGTTCCCTTGAGTTCCTAGCAAAGAAATTCATGGTTACCTGTGCCAGAGAAACCCTGATAAACAAATCGAATGCCTAAGGGACTGAGATCATTGAACGGGTACATTCCTTGGGTAGGGTAGGTCGAGAGGAAGAGAGCTAGTGGAAAATCAGTATAGTTGTAGGATGTAACATCCCTAGCCACCCATAGGATGCATAAATTTAAGGATGCATAAAAGAAAATACTTTAACGATGTGCGCAACAGTAGTCAGCAAGCATGCATAGTCTAAAGATTCAATTAAATGATAATTAAATATATAGCGGAAATACATTCATATACATATAAATGATACCATAACAGAGAGCACTTATCTTTATGGAAGATGACACCAAATGGATGCAGACCAAGGACATTCCACCCAACTGTAGACACCACTACTCCAAATCTCAACAACAGTGTCAACCCCTAGACAAGGCTATGAATCCACAAGGACGGTTCCAGAGTGTACCTGGGTTCCCAAACCAGTTAGCTCTCAAGCTCTCACAGGTTTCCCAACACCCACAACAATCCAAGTACCCATCTCTCTTGTACCCATCCTGTACCACCCCAAGAGAATGGACCTCCACCCTTCTCTGCCACGCAGTCCCTCAGGTAGTCCCTCTCCTTTATTTTGGGGCCTCCATCACAACTAGTCTGGAATCTCAAAGTTGGAACTCTTAGGACTCGCAGTTGTGAGAAAAATGGGGCACAGGCCAATGCATCTCAGACATCCAGGCCCCAGGTCATGGCTTAATTGCACGAGTGACCATTATAGCCAATTATCTCGTGGCTAATTCTTCATCAATTTGGTTCCCTTCCCAAGCCAAGATGCAGGTGAGGATGGATCAATGGATGGGTAAGTGAGTGCATGGAAATGCGTGAGGGAAATGAATGGTACAAAGGCAGAAGTGAAGGAGCGGATGATCCAACAACCAACTACCATCGACCATCGAACCCCGACCAATGACCAACCCCACAATCAGACCAGGGATGGGTTTAAGTATTTTCATGGGGAAATCAAGAACCTCCTGGCCTTCCCCAAGAAGCTCACATAATCGATCCCCTCCCTTAGACAAAAGGGTAATTAAAATAGTAAATAAACATTTAGCCCCTCAATCCCCCTCTCTTGTGGAATCATAGCCCCCTATCACTCTAGTCCTTGTCCGTCTAGCATCCAGCCATGTATTTATTATTAATAATGATAAAAAAAATTACATGTCTTGGGCACACTAGCCTTTTAATAATTGTTTGGGAACTCTAGCCTCTCAGCATTGTAACAATACATTATTTAAAATGGGGATTCAAAACGTGGGGTGTTACATACCTTCCCCCTTATTTTGGCACTGTCCTTAGTGCATACACAAAATAGAGATTAAAATCCCAAATTTATTCAAAACGTTGTGGGTACTCTGCCTGTATGGCATCTTCATGCTCACAGGTAGAATCTTCAGGACCGTAGCAGGTCCACTGAACTTTTACCAGCTCTATAACTCGATTCCGAAGGATTTTTACCTCTCTGTCCAATACCCGCACTGGCTTAACCTGAAAATCTCCCTCTGTCTCCACCGGAATCAGACACCAATCAATAACATGGTTAGGATCATGTACATATTTCTTTAGTAAAGAGACATGAAATACATTATGCACATTCATGGAAGCAAGCAATGCAAGCATGTATGCAACTGGCCCTATTATTTTCAATATTTCAAATGGACCACAAAATATGGCTGCCAACTTTGTACAACTACCCAATTTCAAAGAGATTTTCTTGGGCTTCACTTTCAAAAGTGCATGCTCCCCTAATTTAAACTCTTTAGCTATCATGTTCTTGTCTACATAAACTTTTTGACTGTCCTGAGTTGCCTTTAAATTCTTCTCGATCTTGACCACCTGGTCTTCCATGTCCTTGAGCAACTCCGGCCCAAGTACCACTCTATATATTGGGTTGTCCCATCTTACTAGAGTATCGTATTTTCTACCATACAAGGCTTCAAATGGACTCATTCTCAATGAATACTGATACCCATTATTATATGCAAACTCAACCAAGTGTAAGTAATCTTCCCACTTATATGGCTTATCCATCACATACATTCTCAACATGTCTTCAATTATTCGATTGACTCTCTATGTTTTCCCATTTTTCTGGGGATGATATGTTGTGCTAAAGTTTAGATTTGTGCCAAATCCTTTAAACAATCCCCTCCAGAAATTGGAGGTAAACTTTGTATCTCTATCCGAGACAATTTTCCTAGGTATCCCATGCAACCTAGCAATTTCCTTCATGAAAGTTTCTGCAATATTAGTCGTTGTATGCGTTGTCTTCACAGGCACAAAATGAGCATCCTTTGTTAATTTGTCAACCACCACCATGATTGAATCATGTTTCTTATTCATTCTGGGTAATCCTGTGATGAAATCCATGGTGATCACTTCCCATTTCTTCTCTAGGATTGGAAATGGTTGCATCAAACCCGTTGGGTGCCTATTCTTAGCCTTCACCTTATGACATTCCATACATCAAGTGATGTAATCAGCAACATCCTTCTTCATTCCCGGCCAAAAGAATTGGCTTTTTATTGTTGTAATTGTTTTCTAGTAACCGAGATGTCCAACATAAGGAACATCATGCATTTCCTTTAGTACCAAATTCCTCAGTTCTCCAGAACTAGGAACATAGATTCTATTTTTATGCATGAGTAGTCTGTCTTCCTTTATCTCATACTCCTTTATTTTCTATTGTACATCTCCTTGATGTAAATTTTCCTTTACCTATAGGTAATGCTGGTCTGTAACAAGGCCATCTAAAATTCTTCTCTTCAAGTCTGACTGATGCATACTGACAGCAATAGAATGCATGAGATGCACTCTTCTACTAAGTGCATCGACAACTTTATTCTCCTTTCCCTTGATATGCTTGATATCAAATTCATATTCACTTAGAAATTCCAGCCATCTTATTTTCCTGGAATTCAAGGTCGATTGTTCAAAAAGATACCTCAAGCCAATGTGGTCTGTCCTTAATTCAAATTTCTCCCCCATGAAATAATGCCTCCACATCCTCAAGGCGTGAACAATGGCAACAAGTTCCAAGTTGTGGGTGGTATAGTTCCTCTCATGTTCCTTAAGCTTTATGGACTCATATTCAATGACATGTCCATTTTGCATGAGGACTACCCCAATTCCTTCCTTATATGCATCTGTACATACCACAAAACTTTCATTTGGGTCAGCAATCTTCAACACAGGTGCACTAGTAAGTAATTCCTTCAACAGATTAAAATTATTTTCACACGTGAGTGTCCATCCAAATTTAGTTCCCTTCTTTTGCAAATAAGTGATGGGATGAGAAATCTTAGAGAACCCTACTATGAACCTTCTTTAGTAGCTAGCTAATCCCATAAAATATCTGACATCTGACACATTTATGGGTGTTGGCCATCCTCTAATGGCTTCAATCTTCTCTAGATATACTATTATGCCCTGCTCTGAAATAATGTGTCCCAAGTAATGGATATGCTTTTGATAAAAATAACACTTACTCAACTTGGCATACAACTGATGTTCTCTCAGTACTTTCAATACCAGTCTTAAGTGATGTTCATGCTCTTCTTCAAACTTAGAATAGATAATTGTGTCATCTAGGAATAATATGAAAAACTTATCCAAATAATTCTTGAATATGCCATTCATTAAGCACATGAATACAATTGGTGCATTGGTCAGACCAAATGGCACCACTACAAATTCATAATGCTCATACCTGGTCTTAAAGTCTATCTTATGAATGTCTTCTTCCTTGATTCTTACCTAATGGTATCCTGCCCTCAGGTCAATTTTTGAAAATATATTTGCTCCTCTTAGTTGATCAAAGAGGTCATCAATTCGGGGTAGAGGATACTTGTTCTTTATAGTGTACTTTTTCATCTGTCGGAAGTCAATACACAGCCTCAAGGTTCCATCCTTCTTTTTGACAAAAAGTATTGGTGCTCCCCAAGGTGAAACACTTGGACGTATGTACCCTTTCTTCAACAATTCCTCCAACTGCATTTGT